>JAJPUD010006137.1:82163-138133 GCA_023553655.1 Myrmecobius fasciatus | reverse complement strand
AAACCAGTTGTGCTGCGATGAAGATAGTCATATACATCCAGAGAGAGTCCTGTGGGAACTGAGAGTGAACCACAACACAGCATTTTAACGCTTTCTGTGAATATTTCCATGCATTTTGTTTTCCTTCTTAGGTTGTTTTTTTCTTCTTCTCTTTCTAGATCTGATGTTTCTTGTGCAGTAAGATAACTGTATAGATATGTATACATGTATTGTATTTGTCATATAATTTATCCTATCTAGCATGTATTAGATTACCTGTCATCTAGGGGTGGGGGGTGGGGGGGAGGAAAGGAAAAGCTTGGGGAAAAAAAAAGGTTTTTTGCAAAGGTCAATATTGAAAGGTCACTCATATGTTTTGTAAACAAAAAGCTTTATTAAAAAAAATTTAAAAAAGATACAATTTTTTAAAAAATCACATTTCAGCATTTTTTAGCACTGAAAAGTAAGACCATGTATGAACAACAATTAGGAAAAAATACCAACCTTAAGACACAAAGATATTCTATTTCTTCTGTCCCTTCATAAAGTTATTCTCTTAAAAAAAAAAAAAAAAAAAAAGCAATAGATGTGTTTTCTAGGTATGTAGAGGTACCAGATTTCTTAGGCAACTAATGGCCTAAATCAATCAGAACAGTTATTGAAGATACGGAAGACTTCAAAAACCAACTAGAAAACAAATTTGCATTGTGTGAGTTTACCAGGTCTGGCAGCTATCTGGTATTGAGGAAGGGAGCATGGTACAGTAGAAAATGTACTAAATTTATAGCAGAGAATTTTGAAAATTCCAGCTCTGCTACTTGATACCTTGAACAAGTTACTTAATTTCAATGAGACTCAAGTACCTTATCTCTAAACCGAAAGGACTGTAAAAGATAATAATCCAATATCCTTTTCTGCTCTAAATGTATGATCCAGCAATGTCGTGAAAATTGGAAGCATCAGATTTCTTTAAGAGGAATACCAAACAAACCACTTTAGAAATGGAGAAGTTTATCTACATAAGTTAAGAACTTGCAAATGTCCTTTGTGATTTGGGAGCTAAAACTAAAGAAAGAGTCAATGTTTTTACAGTAAAATTTTTACCCAAGTAACCAAGGATTACCGAGCTGGATAAAACTTAATATTCACAAAACAAAACAAACTATTAAAATTAGCTCTTCTTCAACATAGATATAGGTGGGTGTTTGGTCTTATTTTTTATTTTCCCAGACAGGGTAGGAAATCCCTAATGCCAATATTCTTAACAACTTGTCTAATACTCTTCTCCAGCTTTGTTTTTCAACATAAACCATCAAAAAATTCTCTATTTAATAGAGATCTTCTAAATTCAAAATACTAATTGTTGCATCTCCAACACAGATAATATCACCTGCTTCCTCGGTCCCAATTTACTGGCACTCTAACCACTATAAAATGGAACAAGCAACTAAGAAGTTAAGGTATCAACCAAAAACAGCCAAAAAAAATGGAACTGAAAGAAATTATCTTCCTTTAGGGTTTAAATTACATTTAAATTAAATATTTACTTCAAAGAACAAGAGGAAACAAGAATCCAAAATTACTATATGGAACATACTACCTACCTCCTATAAAGAACTGTTACTAACTAAAAATACTAAGTACACAACTAATACTATAATTTTTTTTTTCCCTTCATTGATCAAGACACGAAGCATCTTTGTCACAAAGTCACAAATGAAACATCTATGGCACCATGAGATAAGTGAACATCAAACCACTTTCTCCACTTTTAAAACTAAATTATAGATCTCTTAGAGCAAAAAAACACAGACCAAAGCATCTCCCAACCCGTTTTCACTTATTTTAAAGCTTTTTAGAATGATTTCACGAGGTAAAGATGTCAGGTAAAAATTTTTGTTCATATGTTCATTAATACTCTCTCCATCAAAACAAAAAAATAAGGCACTGTCGTTTTAAATATACTGATTATATTCCATGAACAATTTGAAGAATCCTCAAAGACCATCAATGATTTTTAAGCTACACTGCACTGCATAGCTACAGGATGCTATCCGTTAAGCAGATGCTGAAGAACCTTTACAGTTATCAAATGTTTGGGAAATTGGAATTACAGTTGTCCATGCAGAAGCTGACTCTGCTCAGCAGCCTGAAAGGAGGAAACCTTCATAGCCTAAGCATGATTATCAAATTCTTTGTGCTCTTAAAGGAGAGTAATTATAGGCATGTGAAAAAAGGAAAGCACTCCCTGAGGTACTCTTCCTTGCATTCCTCCCAAGAGGCACTAGAGCCATTAAAAATTCCAAGATGAAGAGGAAAACAGCCTGGGAACAGCCAGGAGGCAATACAGCAAATTAATACACCAACTGTCCTCAGGGAATGCTGTGATAAAACAGGAAACACTTCTCTCTTTGCAAAATAAAATTATACCACTAATGATAACACAGTCACCACACACAAAAAAAAAAACCATTCTAATGATGGGTGTGAAATCCCCAATGCTGCCCAGATGCTTTGAATGAAATCTTTCCCCACTACATACAAAATGAGGCAGGAAAAAAAAGGGAAAGCTCTTTCCTAAGACCAGCTCTCCTTAGTACCAAGCATGTAACCTTCCCCCACCCTGCAAAAACATTATCTTTTCCACCTATACCTGAAGTCAATCTCAGTGGCTGATATAGAATTCTTTCTATCTGGCCTCAGGTGCAGCTGGAACAGTCTTTCAATGGCTGGCTAGAGACCCCCTCTTTAAAAGACTCTACAGAGAGAAGGCCCATCCATTATTCTGAGAAAATAAGAGATGGCCTGTAAGGTTCAGTGTTTTAACATTCACATTTTCTAAAGGTTTCACAAAGGCTATGTGTGCTTATCAAATGATTAACAAAGAATGAATGGTACTGAGGAGTGAGAGAAAAATAGAGATATCTATATTTACTTTCCTTAGTGTTCAGTCAATACCAAATATGTGAAGCAATATACAGTGTTTCTCTAAGTGTGTCCATGAGTATAGTCTAGACTTCTCCATGTTCCCAACAATAAGCCACTAATACTGATAGTCAAGAAATAGAAGATAATGATAAGACTAATGAGACATACAGATAAGAAATATAAGCTGCTGTGCAGTAGAGCTTTTTAAAGGAAACAGGGAATCCCAATAAAGGCACAGATACTAATTCACCATTGTATAACCTTATTGACAGAACTAGGATGTGGGCAAAATCAGTCACTTCACTTTACTTCTGACATGATACAGTACACTGGATCTGTCTAAAAAGATTTACTTAAAATTAGCATGTGATGAAAGCAATAGCAATCTAACCAAAAAAGACCCAACCAAAAGTTAGGGAACTACATTCACATTATTGCCTTTTAAAACTGAAAATTTAAATCCAAAAAAAAAAAAAATGCTAAGAGAGAAGAGGCTTATACTAAAGAGTTTCTGTGTTTTCTGTTTAACTATTTGTAAATTTTTTCCTTTCAAAAAACTTCTTCCATAACTTCCCCACTTTATTCTGCAGTATATCACAGGCCTGTGATTAGTGTCACAGTTTCTTGAGGTAACAATGATTGTACCTATGAAAAGTCATTATCTTTTCAAACATTGTACAGTGAACCCTATATGAAAATTATTAAGAGAGCAAATGCATGGACTTTTTGCTATTAGATCAAACAATACTTAACTAATTGAACTGACTAATAAGATTCTCAGGTCTGTCAATGTGTACAGAATTAAGAGCTGACTTTAGAATAACTATAACTTCAGACTAACTATCCAACTTCACTTTGTTTTCTGATCAAGTTTCCTAAGACAACCTCTCTCTGGAGAAGCAGTATTAATATTATTCTTTGCAGATGAGGCTTTGATTGGCATTGATTAGAAGGAAATAAGAGAAGCTCCTCAAAGAGATCAGTAATATTACCTGGCAGAACAGTGTGCTGGTAAGCATCTTCGGTGGGAAGCATCAGCAAGAACATCCAAAGAATAGAGAGGAGAAAGGGGATTGAACTGAAAGAACAAAAAGGAAGTCATTTCAATAAGCTCCACTTTAAAGACACAACCTACACATGAAAAAATGAACACTGTCAGAATACTTTTCTCTACTCTATCTCAACCATTTATGCTATCCCAAAACTTTGTCACAATGTGCTGCTCAACATAATGCTCTATGATTGCAACATGTCTATTCAAATTCCCTCAAAAGAATGAATTTTTTTTATTCTGTTAATCCTCTAAAAATATTTTAATTTTTTAATTAATTTATTTAATTAAAATATTTTAATATTTTCTGCAAAAAGTACCATTACCTGGCAGTTTTATCTATCAGACTTCATTTAAATTCATTCTCAAGCAGACTAGCAAAGTATTATCTCCTATTCTCCTAATTTAGAGAATCATTTTGATGGACAACAAAATTATCTGCAATATAGTGTTTTGAAAATGGTACATCCCAGGGAATCAGAAAACCCAGGTTCCAGTCACAGCTGTGCTACTCACTTGCAATGTGATTTGGGACAGGCCAGTTAACATCTTGGCCTGTAAGTGTTTTCTAACATAGAAATGCTGTGGAGTGCAGGTATAAAACTAAGAAGATCCACACTGTCCAAATCTCTCTTCTACAACTTATAAGGTGTAATAAGCAATAAAAATTAATACCTATTAGTGCCCTCTTCACAAGGTTGTTATGAGATTCAAATGAAGTTAAGTATATAAAGTATTCTGCAACCTTGAGAGTACTATGTGCCAATTACAATTATTATTATCTATCCTGATCACTTTACAGGGTCAATGAGATAAAAGCTAAAAGGTTTTGAAAAAAGAGGGTGCTATACAAATGTCAAGTAATGTATGTATATATTTAGCATAAAACAAGCTAAATACTTTTAATAACTTGAGATGGCTTTGCCTTCTTTGTCCAGGTTTTTAAAATCATCTTTATCATTCCTCCCCAAAAAAGCCCAAACTGAGTAAAAATAGCTTTTAAAAAAAGTAAAAATTACTTTCCAGCTTCTAGACATGAATAATGTTCTATTGTTAGTGCTGCAATTTCACTAAAAGATATCCAAATCCAATAGAAACACATGAAAGTAAGGAAGTCTTATTGATCAGCTTCCATGATTACATATTCTTTTTTTTTTTTTTTTTTTTGGTAAGACTAATCATTAGGGGTAAAAAACTCATGCAACTAAGAATGGAAATACCTCATCCAGGAAAAATCTGCATACAATTTATTCTATGATATCCTTGTTGCCAGTTCAAAACAAAATAATTGCCACCTGACATCCAAAGAAAGAAGTCAGTGACTAAAAAATAAAGTAACCACCACAACACTGAACCCTGAAAAGAAAATTAGCCACAGCAACCTATAGCTATCTTCTAAGGCATAATATAATTCAGTAAGAGTCAAATATCCATGGAACACAGAAAGCTTAGAATATCAAAGTTAAATATACGGATAATGACTTCCTTACCTCATGTGAACAGGCAGGAATGTGGGGAAAATCAGAAGCCAACGCTTTGTTCTTTCTAAAGAAAAGGAAACCAAATGAGAAAATAAAGATGATAGAAGAGCCAACTTACCTGGTTGCGCTCTCTCTTCCCTGTTGATGGTAACCAGAAACTAAAGGGAGGGAAAGAACAAAAAAGGAAGAAAACAAAATACAAGAAGCAGGAAAAAGATAAAGGAAAAGAAAACAAAAAGATTTAAGGAAATGAAAAGATGGAGTTGGGGAGAGAGGGAAAGAAATATTAAACATGTGCAAGCTTCACAATGGAAACAATTTTTCAAAGGAAAAGCCTAATAATATCAAGCATGGAGCAATATGATAATGAATCTATTTGCTAGGCTATGCAAATAAATGGCTGACTAACAACCTGATCCCGAAGTCAACAAGAGCTTATTAACCACAGATTATAAGTATCTTTGCCAACTGGTATAGACGAAAAAGTACCTATGTTGTATAAATTCATTCTACTGAAATTGGCTCCCAACCACATAAGAAGGAAGACCAAAAGGCCATGATATTGTGTAAAACAAATTTACAGGATATGGTTATCATAAGAAAGGACAGAACAAATTATTCCTCCTACAATAGCAATTTGCTCAAAGAGTTCACCAAAAATTAGGACAAAAATTCTTTCTCTCTAAAGTTACATAAGATCTCTTTTACTTTTAACACTTGACAAGATTTATTTTAATAGCTTCCTCTCCTTTGCCACCCAGTATCTAATCCAATGCTAGTAGTGGAGGCATTTAATATATATTTATTGAATATTTGCAGAGGAGAAGGTGGTAGCTGAAGATAACTATCAATTTTATAGATTTATATTAAAAGAAAAAAAAATAACTATGAAATTAGGAGTTTAGAGTACGAAAAATATATGCAAAGTTGCCTTTTAATAGCACATACATCTAAAAAGCAAAGCAAGAAGGAAAAGTAGACCAGAAATGAAAAAAAAAAAAGCTATAAAAGACATAATGTCATGTGGTTTAGTGCTCTAGAAAGGACAAATGCCATAAACAATATTTCACTGGATTTCTAAATTCTCCTTTATAATGCTAAAACTCTGTTTTCTTATGAGAAATTTCTGGTGACTATAAAATTCCCATCCCTCTTCCCCCTACATAGAACAGGAAATTCCTGACCTTTCTCTTTCTGAGAAATCAACCAACCAGAAACACAACAGGTACTTACTCTTTCTGACGTGGATCACTAATTATGTGGCCTACCCTCTCAGTCCCTAAAGTGCTCATGCTGGTTTCCTAAAAAGACAGAGAAGTGAAATATGTCACTACTACCATGAACACTGAGACACAGTGCAAAGTATAATTTTGTTAGACTTTTTGAAAAGTAGCTCTAATTCACTTATGTGAAGTTCATCCTTCCTTACATCTATGGTTAAAGACAAATCCACTGACATTAGCCAATGGTTAGACCCAAAAGTTAACTTATTTCCAATAGGCCTAATGTGCTCACTGTTAGACTGTACGCTCCATAAAGATAGGGACTACCTTGTGAATCTTCATATTTCTCTCAAATACTTAGTGCAATGCCTAGTACATAGTAAATGTTTGCTAAATGAGCTGAATGAACTACTAAGGCCTCAAAGGCTAAAATAAGTCACCACATATTGGTATCTTACTAACCAAACCATTTTCTCCTCCCCCTCTTTCCTAAAAATTAGAAACTGGCATTGTTTTTACAAACAAATCAGTCCTTAGCCTAAACTTTTAACATCACAGGCCTCATAAGGTAGTAATGTAAATGATCATAGAACCATCATCTTTGGAATATAGCAAAATGACAGGAGAACTCACCCTTCACTCAACATGAACATCCATTACAGTATCTGTGAAGGCAAATGGACTAGGCTGTGTGCACATACTAATACATAACATGAAGAAGAGTTGCACAAATATGTATAAATGTTAAGGCCGGGTAAGCACAAGTCAAGTGTGCACAAAAGTCAAGAAATACATAGGCCTGTTGTGTGCACACAGTCTCTTGGCAAGTATTTTGTGTGTTCTTCTATGTGGTGAATTAATCTAAGCATTAAACTGCACATCTTAGCATAACAATTTGCTATAGAAAATTAATTTGAGGTCAGGTTCTGGGCGGGAATGGAGCTAAATGAAAAGGTTTTACACCCTGTATTCTTCATCTCTTATGGCCATGCCTCCTGGTCACAGACACACATGAGGTGGGGGGCCTTAGAGAGGGATGGGTGAAAAATGGGCTATTTGTTACAGCAGAAAAATTATTAACTTAAAGTGCCGTAATGTTTAAATTTACAGTTTATTACTGTGTAAATTACAAGCCGTACTTTCAGTAATTAGCAGCTCGCTGGCAGGGAGCTGTGAATGAAACTCATTATTTATGATTACAATTTAGAAAAAGGGAAGAGAAGGACAGGGAATGGGGAAGTAGGGGGAGGTGGGTAGAATAGTGACCTCCATTGTAAATGACAAACACCCCTTTAAGGTGATGAAGATGAATTTAACAAGTAAATGTTATCCTATTCATTTCAAATTGTTAGATATTTTCAATAGACTCTTGTTCCCTCCTAGCTAAAGAAACTCTGATTTACTCCATATCAGTTGAAGGCTCTTATTTTACAACTTATATAGGTAGAGAGGCAGCTATTAGCTTTCAATCTAACAGAGGGGCAAGAAAACTGAAAAAGCCCTCTCGCCCTTCCTCGTTTCCACTACAAACTCTTAACGTACTAGATCTCCAACTATGCTTCCAACATAGCAAAAGGGATATGGGACATTTTAATGTATATAAAATGAGTTTCAGGAGTAGATACTTTCAACAAATGAAACCAAGCAATATATTATAGTATAAAAAGCGCCAAACTCAAGAGATATAAGACACTTCTCCAGTTCTCAGATTCCTCATGTAAAATGAGGAAGTTATCAACTAGATGACCTTTATATGTGGGGGCAGGAACATGATTACAAACAGTAATCTCAACAGAAATTTTTTTTAAAAACTAATTTTTGTTCATTTAAGCTTCAGTAAACAAATACACATTTCAATCATCTTCCTCATATTCCTTCTAACTCTCCTTCTAAGCCATTCTGGCCAAACAGGGTTCCTATTCTTCTGGCCCTGATTAAATATTTCACAAAGCTTTAAAAAAAAAAAAAAAAAAGTAAGCGTTTGAAGACTCCCTGTGTCCTAAATGTCCATAAAGAGTCCTGAAGCTCATTCAGTAGCAAGTATTATTTCTGATGGTCTCTGACAAATACTGGAATGAAAGGTCAAAACTATGTTGAACAAAGAAATCTTCATAAATTTAGACACAGAGTTATGCTAAGGAATAGAAAAGATCTTAGAGCAAGAAGACTTCAAGTAACATAATTAAACACAATACTAAATTGTAAGCTAAAGTACAGAACATAAGGAAAGTGAAGTTCTGGACTAAAAGATGATTGATTCACAATAAATCTTCTGTTGAGTAATATTTTCTCTACCTAAAACAGAGTACAGGATTAGGCTTAAACAAGAATTAGGGATGGGGTAGGGATAAGGGTGTTAAGTGAGTCAGAAATTCTGTAGCTTTCCATTCACTGCCAAATGAATTCATTTCAGTTATATGATCTAATAGAAATAATGCTAAATTAACTATTGGGAAGTCAACTTACAGCAACATTTTTGATTACAATAAGTACACATACTCAAGAGATAACATCATTATTATCCTATTTATGCTAATAAATTCAATGAGAGTCATCACCTTTCCAACAAGCCTTCTTCTTCCTTTTCTGAGGCATCGGGCAGCAGCTCCAGGGAGCCTATTCAAGCGTGAGTGGAACCCTGGAAATAAAAGGGAAAGACCTCAATGTTCAATTTCAATTGAACAAGTATTTGTTAACCAAGTACTATGTTCAAGGCACCATAGTAAGTGTTGTGAATTTTAAAAACAATAAGCCAATGAAATTATCTCTATCCTCAAGGAGCTTATAATCTATTTTAGTGATTTGATCTATGATGTGAAGTTTGTCAGCAAGTGATGGCAGGCACCAAAAGTTGAGGTTCAGTCATGTGAAGAATTCACAATGGCCATTTTCTTTGGCAAAAGGCAGATTTATTTTGGGAAGAGGTTACAGACAAAATGAAGGAATATAATAGACACCAGGAATTCCAAAAGAGTAAGTTACTTGTAAGGAGGAGAAGTGGGGTTGAGAAGCCTAATGGAGTTAGGGGAGATACCACATGGCATGGGAGAAGGAAAAAGACATTACAAGGCAGACTGCCATGGCAAGCTGACCCAAAGGAAGGTAGCAGCCATGGAATGACCCACAAGTAGCTTTTATGGGAAAATTTAACCTCAGGTGCATGACTGGGATTTCTAGAGAGTGGGTCTCAAGATTTTGACATAACTTGGATTTCAAACTGGACCACCTCCCCAAAAGGTGGGACCAGGGTTTATAGTCAAACTTATTAAGTTTTAAAAGCTAAAGAGAGGAGTTTACATATTATCTGAAAGGCAATAAGAAGCCACTTATTGAACATGAGAGGGACACAGAACTGCCCTTAATGAAAACTGTTTTGGCAGTTATGTAAAAGACAGACTAGTGTGGGAAAAGCCTTGAGGCAAGGAGATCAATAGGAAACAGCAGCAATAAATTAGGAAATAAATGAAGACCTGAACTAAAATGGCAGCTGTGTAAACAGAAATTGGTTCAGATACCAAGGATATTGCAGAAGTAGAAATGGCAAAATTTAGCAACCAAATATGTGGGGTAAGAGTGAAGAGACAAGGATAAAATCAAGGCTACAAATTTCAGAATTGGAAGGATGATGATGACTTCAATAGAAATGGATAAATTTAGAAGAGAAGTAGATTTATAAAGAGAAAAAAATAACAAATTCTGCTATGAATGTTTTTCGTTTGAGATGTTTCCAGGACACACATTTTGAAATGTCTAGTATAGATAATTAGAGATATGTTCCTGAAGATCAGAAGAAGTCTGTTAACTCAAAAATATATTAAAAGGTAGATCACAAAACACATTTAATACTACACTAATCTTTACCAAAAACTATTTCTATTGCAATCAGAAAAGTACAAAGTCTTCCATTTAAAATTTAACAAATTTTCCCAAGGTAATATGACTTAAAAAAAAAAAAAACTAAACTAAATATATACTGAACCTTACAAATTCAAATGAATTATCCTTTTCAAAGTCATAACCTAAAGTCAAAACCTATTTATTCCAAAGGTATTATCAATGCTCATAACAATTTTAGAACCAACTTTAGAGCCATGGAATTTTCTTTCAAATATTCACAATAGTGAAAAATCTTCACTCTTTGGTAGTAGATTTAATTTTTGAAGTCAATCTAAGGACTTCAACCAAACCTAAAAAACAAAGTAAGTTGAAAATTAAAATTTGGGGACAAAAATGGCAACATGACTATAAAATTAAGACTGATTCCTTAATTCTGATTCTGAAGGCAATGCCAAACAAGGAGTTCTGAAATTATTTTGAGAAATGGCAGTTATCACCAAAATAAGTGTATGGTTCTTTTACATGTAAAACTAACTGCATTAAGGATCTTGAACAGCTCCTGAAGAAGAGAGGAAAGAAAAGATAAAGGGAGAGACGGAATAAGCATTTAAGTGCCTACTATATGCCAGGTACTGTGTTAAAAGCTTTACAAATATTATACACTTCAAACTGACCATATCAAATCTCTGCAGCTGTGGTAAAACATTAAGGCATAATACTGAACACAAATCAAGAATTTCATAAAAACTGATTGATTCATTACCGAGAATCAAATTTATAGAATTCTAGTGTTTCAAGGGAACTTAGATCATCTATTCTACTGAGGCTCAGAAAGACTGAATAAATGATTTGTCCAAGTCTGCCAAGTCAACAGAAGCCAGGGGAAAAAAGGGGGGGAGAGGGCCCCTAGAAGTCAGGTCTTAAATCCCAGTTCAATGTCCATTCCACTAAGATAAGCTGCTTCACAAATGATAAAGTAGAATGGTATAATGAAAAGAGACCCAGACTGCCAATTTAAAACCTAAATCCTAATAAAACTGGCAACTGCTAACTAAAAGGACCTTGGACAAGACCCTTAGCCTTTCTGAATCTGTTTCTACAACTCAGGAAATGTTCCTTAAGTACCTATATCTTGCACATGTTACCATACGAAAGGGTGAGCCCTGGAGCCAGAAAGTCCTAGGTAGGTATAAGTCCTCTCTCTAGTGGGGACCCAATCCAGGGGTTCTACAAAAAGTTGTGGGAATACTACATTGTTATACACATTTGTAGTATTGCCAAGAGAAAGGATTATCTTACTCTTTGTATATGTATATTCCTAGTTAAACAGGAGAGGTTTAGGGGAAAAGATAAATGAATTTTGTTTTGAACATGTTCAAATGACCAGATTTCCTGATGGAGATCTCCAACAATCCAGCAATCTCCAACAAAAGAGAATTGAAGGAGCTTATGACTAAAGATTAAAGATTTTGGAATCATTTGCTTACAGACAGTAATTAAGGCTATGGAAGTAGATAGTTATAGTCAACAAGAGAAACACCCATGCTAAGTGGGTAAATATATACTGATCCAGCAAAACATAAAGAAATCAATAAATAAGAAAAGAATCAGGAAAGAAAAGTATTACAAGAGCCAAAAGGAAGAGTGTAAGAGAAGAGAGAGGTCAATTTACTGAATATTATAGAAAGATAAGTAGCATGTAAGCCATCTGAAAAAAAAAAGTCATTAGACTTAACAGTTAACAGACTGGGAGTCATCTCAGAAAAGTTTGGTTTGATTGTTAAAGCTGACAAGTAAATCTAGAAAAGATTAAGAAGTAAAAGGTGAAGAATTAAGAGTCAATGAGGGAAGACAGTAACTTCTCCTGAGTCTCACAAAAAGAAGCAGAGAGCTATGAGGACAATTTGAAGGAGATGGCATAGTCAACATGCCAATATATGAATGCATCTGAGTCTCAATATCAATTCTTCAGGTACCAAAATATTCCGTGCTTTTCAGTCATGCAACATCAATGGAAAAAATACTGAGGTAAAAAAGAACTTTTGGTTTTTTATACAATTAAAACGCTGGCACTATTAAAATACATCTGTAATTTCCCAAAGACCATCTAGATTGCTTTCATGGTCCTGTTCAATTCTGAAGCCCATCTTTTTTTTTTTTTTTTGCTTTTTGTTGAGGCAATTGGGGTTAAGTGACTTGCCCAGGGTCACACAGCTAGGAAGTGTCTGAGACCAGATTTGAACTCAGGTCCTCCTGACTTCAGGGCTGGTGCTCTATCCACTACGCCACCTAGCTGCCCCCTGAAGCCCATCTTAGCACAGAAATAAGACTTTTTTTTTTCTCAGAGATGGGAGCAAGGAAACAGAATGAAAAACAATGTAGAAGGGTTTTGTGGTATGAAATAGAAGACAAGAAATTACTCACAATAGATAGCCTCTATTTTTTTAATTCAAGTTGGACAACAGGTCCTTTGCTTGGGGGTGCAGGAAGGGCCTTAAGGATAGAAGTTTTGGAATAGTTACTAGAGAATGAATATAAGTCAAATAAGGGAAAATAAAAATACTTTTATTGAACTAGAAGGGTTCAATTGAGATAGGATAACGTAAATTTACAGAGGTTACTATCTGCAGAGTTCTGTGAAATCAATCAGCTTACAAATATAAACAGACAAAATGGATCTGGGAAGAGTTTATGAGGACAGTTTAACCCAGGGTAAGAATGTGGCAATTTGTGAATGGCAATACTTCCAAATGAGTCAGAGATTTCAAGGGTATAAGGCAATATAGAGCTAAAGTATTCAACTATAAGGCTGAGAATATGAAGGAAAAAAATAAAATCTGAGCAAAGGTGATACACTGAATGAACATGAAAGGATGAAGAGGGGCATAAGGATAAAAGCTGCAGTAAGAATAAAGAATCTATAAAATGAAAGGGTTGGAATAGACAGTTTTTAAGGTCTTTACCAACTTTAACATTCTGTAATTTTATAATGCCATAGAGAAACCAAAAAACGATAAGTTATTCAAAGAAATATTTTTTTAATCAACTCTTAGTAATAAACTATTATTCTAAAACCATTCTTACAGAAATCTATTCTTACCAAATCCAAAGAGCCAACATTTCAGCATCCTTCAGTGAGTAGCTAAGAAATCATTATTTCAATGTAGCTCAGCAAAGTAAGTAATGAGACAAGATTGTTGAGCGGCAGTATCCTAATAGGAATGCTACTGGTAATACTGGAAGAAACTCTCTTCAGTTTACCATATACTCCACTATATCCCACTTTATCTCAATTTCACAGATGAGGAAATTGCCTTGTCCCATCCCAGTCTAAACTCATATCCATATAGTTGTCTGGAGGAATCCCAAAAACATCCTCAGACATTTAGGACATCATCAACAGGCAGACAGAATTTATGTATCCTTCAGGAATGGGACAATCATACAGCCAGCCTATAGCTAATCAGATGTGACCAAATAATTAAATTATTATTAATCTTGTCTCCCAAACAACTTGGAGACTTACCTCTTTGAGCTGGACGAGAGGGCAAAAGGAATGTGGAATCTGAAAGTTTTTCTAGTCCTGCATCCATTCTCTCTACCTCAGATCGATGATCAGGTGCCCACTTGGGGAGAAGATTGGGGACAGTGAATCCTGAGACACATTCACCTTCATAGAACCAATCACTCTGTTCATCATCCCCTGAAACAGGTAAGCCAAGTTATCAACAGTTAAATCTTATAAAGAGACCAAAAGAAAAACTTTCATAATGCCACATTTTTGAAAACTTTTTAAAAAAACTAAACCTTGTAGCACATTTAAGTACATGCCCATATACACATCAAATTGCAAAAGGTGGAACTATCTACTTACATTGTAAACTAAAAGCTTTGTTAATCTTTCAGAGATAAGAAGCGTAAGTTATAATAATGGATAGCTTTTAAATAATTGGTTATTCTGTACCATATCTACTAGTGGGGAATGACTAGTTGAAGATGGTAATCCATAAATTGTCTTATAATTCAAATTTTTTTGTTTCTGGAATGCATTCTATGTATTCAAACTTCAAACTTTATGTCATATAAAGAACATGTATCCATATCTTTCTCCCTAATAGTTCATTAACAGGAGAGAGATAAACAACTTAACACTGGTTTAATAGGTGACCACTAAGAAATTAAGAGAAAACACAGAATTTTAGAATTGGAAAGAATTTTAGTGAACATGTAATCTAATCCACTCATTTTTATCAATGAGGAAACTGAGGTCCAGAGAGATTGTGTTCTTTGTTCAAGGTCATATTAATGACCAGGCCAGGGCTGAAATCTCCATCTTTTAGCTCTCAGTTTAAGGTGTCTTCCTGCTACAAGCACAACACTATGTGCTCTGTTGAGAAAATTTCTGCCTGCAAAACCAGAAATATGGTAAATTGCTTCATCCCTTTTCTCAAAAACACAGAATTAAGAAATGATGGGGAGAGCAACAAAATATTACAACTGTTACCCAAGTAATAATATAAAGACTAATGGATATATTAATCCTGTTACGAATTGCATCCTAGGAGAACTTCTTTGAACTTATTAGTCATCTGAATTTAAATACAGAATTGTGACCAATGTTATATCATTTTGGCAGTCTCCAAAATATAAAGTTAATGCAACTAGCAAAACTTTATCTTGGGTAAATTATCTGTACCCAATAGTATTCTTACAAAAGCACTGACCCCTCAAAAAAAAAAAAAAAAAAGGCACATCATTAAAAAAAAGGCACATCATTATAGCCTAGCAATAACTGCCAAGAAAACAAGAAAGTAGTAAAATTAAAGATCACTTAATAAGATATTCTTTCTTAATTATGTTATACATTTTAATCTCAAAAAATTCCCTAGATCTCATACTAAGAATATTTTGTGCATATAAATGTTTTCAAAAAAGAAATGCCAAACACAGTCCTGAAATAGAGAGTGGTAGTTCTTAAGCAATTACACAATACTTAAAAAAAAAAAAAATCAATATAGCTTCACTGGGATAAAAGATTTTGATAAATTATCTCGATTATATACCTAATTCAGGACTATACTTATACCACCAATGAAAAGGACCATCTTTCTATTTGAGGGAAAAAAAAGTAAAAAAAGACCACCAAGTACAAAATTCATAATCTCCCTTGGCAATTTAATACTTAATTCTCATTTTCACAAAGAATTCCTAAACTTAATCCTTATACTGAAGTCAGGCCCCTATATAAAAATAATGCTCCATAAATTTAAAAAAATTTATTGTCACTCCACTCTTTCTGGTTAAGTAAAATCAAAATGAAGTATTCAAGTATTAGTAGTTCTGCGTAGTATATGCAAACAGCTTTTTGTGAATGTAAAAAGGACCACAGTGAAATTATCAGACTTGACTGGGACTGAATCAAACAGCGAGACCCTACAAGTGTGCCTAGAGAGAAGACTCCCCCCAAAACCAAATTAGGTTCCTTATAACTAACTTATAATGTTCAAAGTGGCATTCATAGTAGCCCACATAACATTTCCTAGACTAATAGGAGGGTATGAATGCCATCTCAGATTTTATCTGATTGTTTAAATTGTTTAAACCCGACAGTTCTGAGGTATAGATGTCCTAATCTTCCCAGACATAGCAGGATCCTTTCAGCTGTTAGTGGAATCTGACAGAGTGGACTATGACTTGGAAATATTGTCACTATTGCTGTGCCATTAACTCTCTACAAAGAATCCTAAAATGTTAGTTTAAAAAAATAAAAATCTAACCCAACTTCATTATATAAAGAACTGAAATCCAGAAAGCAGAAACATTTCCAGAATCACATGAGACAAATCTATTAAACAAAAATACATCTTTTAGGGCAGCAAAAGTGAAAACTCATTATTAATATATTAAACTTGCCTGCAGTATTCCATGTTACAAATTTCATATCTGTAGGACAGCATGAAAATGTTTTCTACAAAAAGTGACACTCAACAAAATTCTAATCTTTTTCAGGGATAAAAATATATAGAAGCAATTAAATTTTTCCTACACAAAGGTAAAAAAGTTTTATATATCACACAATTATAAAGATACTATTATGGATATATCTGTTGACTCAGAAAAAAATAGCAGTCCAGAGATGCATTCCTATTATTCAAACATTATTTAAATTCCACATTCAAAAAGAATCACTCATAATTACTAGACTTGTCTCATAAACACTAAGGCACAGCCTCAGGACTGAGATAATGATTACCTTGACGACCTTCATCATTGGTGAAGAGACCTGCGTCACTGCTACTACATACACTGCTGGTTTCACTGGAAAAAAGAATAAAACAAAAAAACTGTACATCAGCTCCATTCATATATCTTAGACATATCAAATTAAGTTTAAAGATCCCAAGATTTCCTGCACTGCATTCATATATCCTATGAATAATTAAGACAAAGTAATTACAGAAATTTTGAATGGGAAAATTTCATGTCCCAAGCAGAAAGGAACTGATGGCTTCGTAATTTCTAGAAATTTTTCATGCCTCATTGTACTTGGAAGTATGTGAATGTAATGAAATCTTTAAATTTTAAAAAACTCTTTGATGATACAAAATTGTTTAACTAGTTTACGGCATTGTTCACATGTGTCAATATATGTAGTTTTCCCATAGAGACATTTGCTACAACAAAAATAGTTTAGAAAGTGACAAATCAAGTTACCTAGATCAACTTTAATTTTTACAATTTTAACATAAATGATGTAAAATGCTAGTATAGTCTCAGTATATGAACCTAGTATATTCTCAATTTTTGCTACTGTACAAAAGCAGGGGAAAACCCAAGAAACAATAAATCATCAAAATACAACAAAGAAAGTTATGACATTTTCTGAATTTTGTGCTGCCAATGTCAAGAAAGTATTAAAAACCTTCATTCTAAGAAAGAAGCAAAGGGAGATAGGAGAAAAAAAGATATTGCTACCACCATTACCAAACTCACTTAATTCAATTTATGACATTTCTAATCAGTCTTATTTTCTGAAATATAACCATTAGCAATTCCTGCTGCTTCTGATGATGATTTTTTTTTAATTATATCTTCACAGATTTCTGAAATGAAGGTTTTCCCTACACTCAGAGGAATTTCTTTTGTATACTACAAATAGAAGAACCTGAGGATGGAGAGAAGCAACAGTTATAAATTGTCAAATAAAGGCCTTGCAACTTATTATGAAACAGATATATTTGGTAAAATTGCATTCTGGATGCAATGCCTAAAGATCAAAGGCAGCTAGGTGGCACAGGGGCTAATAATAATAACAATTAGAATTATAACAATATTTAACATTTATATAGTGTTTAATTTATTATGTACCAGACACTGTAATAAACACTTTACAATTGTATTAGAATCAAGAAGACTTTAAATCAGATCCTGCCCCAGGATGCTTAGCAGTATGACCTTGGGCAAGTGACAAATTTTTTGCCAGTTTTCTCAACTGTAAAATGAAGGAATTACTCAAGGTCCTCTGAAGTCACTTTCCAATTCTAAAACTGTAATCCCATGATTATATTCTGCAGGATTCTGCCCATGGGAAGGCCGTTAATTCTGGAATAAGAGGGCCTAGGTTTGGTTCCTGCTTTCGATGCTTTTTGTATGACTTCCGGCACACCAGTTCTGGATGTGGGAGTCCATGTCTGAAAACACACACCTCATTCTACATCTCTGGTCGAACACACAAGCTCAGGAGGGAGGAAGCATGCATCTACTGGAGCCAGTCATTACATGGTACAAAATGTTAGTCTTTCAAAATTGCTTTTCTCTCTAATATTCTAAACATTCTATTATTTATTCTCCTGATTGACTTTATTTTACATCAATTCACATAAGACTCTGAAGGTTTTTCTTAATCAATTTCTTAGGCACAATAACATTCCAGCACATTCCTATACTATTATTTATTAAACTGTCCCTGACTGATGCCCCTCCCCCTTCATTTCCAATTCTTTCCATAACCAAAAATACTTGTAGGAATACTATTATACATAGGGATCTTTTTCCCTCTTTCTTTTTATCTTTTTGATGTATATGCCTAATTAGTATTACTGGATCAAAGTTAAGACACTCTGGTGGTACAGTTTCTTTCCAAAATGATTGAATTATTCACAACTTCACGAAAAGTACATTACTGTGCCTGTCCTCCCCAAAACCCTTCAACAGTTGTCATTTTCCCTTTGTGTCATCTTTGTCCAACTGATACATGCAAGATGGGAATGGATTACTATTGGTGCCTTTTTTCCAAATGGTTAACTAAAAGTATGCTTTTCTTTTTCTTTTTTTTTTTGAGAACTGCCTTGTTTTAACATAAACCCACAAAAATGATTTTTGTGGGTTTATTTTTTATCCTGCTACCTTATGTTTTTGTTTCAACTAATTTTAATTAATTACCCAGAGTTCTCAAAGTAGATAGATCATCACATGATCAACAAACAGCAATAATGTTACTCCCTCTCTGCTTATCTTATTCCCTCAATTTCTTTTTTCTTCTCCTGTCTTATTCTTAGAGCTCACATTTCAAGAACTACATCAAATATTTGTGATAATATACTTGCTTTACCCCTTACCTTACTGGAAAAGTCTCTATCACTTTTCTATTACAAAGAACATATGTTGGGCAAATAATATGAAGCTCAAAATATTAAAAAATTTCTTGTCTATATATATTTTCCATTACTTGCAACATCATTCCTAGAGAATAAAATGATCTTGGTCTATTTTTTCTATATTCATCTAGTGTCATCTGGCCTTTCCATTAAGCTGCTGAAAATGTTTAAATACAGTTAATTATGAAGTAACTTAAGGACATTAAATGGCATCCACTTTCCCTTTGTGCAACAGCAGAAAGGTTTCTGGATCACAACTAGAAAGAGCTATTTTCTTCAGATACACACTTCACAATCGTGGAAAAAAAAATTTCATTTTTCCCCCTTTTACATCTGACATCTGATGTATTTACTAAGAAATAACATTAGAAATTCATGTTTGAAAAATTCATATTTGAAATTTATTTTCTTCCTCATAAAAACTTCTAACTTATAAATTGCATATAAGTAGTCCAAGAATATGAATATGAACAAAAGCCTAAATAGAAAACTGGAAAATTATAAATGCCATTAAATTTTGCTTCAAAATCACTAATAGTAAGAGAATTTCAAATTAAAACAAGTTTCCCACTTAGGAGATTTTACCTCACCCTATGCAAATGGCAAAGACAAAAAATAAGGAATCAAAACAACAACAAAAAGACCATGGTAAGATAGGCAACAATGATGCAATTACTTGAAGCTATGCAATGTTTCAACCATTCTAGATGCTGAGGTAGAATTATGCAAGTAAAGTGACTAACCTATCCATCTTTTTTAGTATTAATTATCCTACTACTTATAAACCCCAAAGAAGTCAATAATAAAGAAAATGAAAAATATATAGAAAAATTTTAACTGAATAAAAGCTTGATCATTTAATTTCGAAAATATGTGGGCAAGGAAGGAAAGGTATCTTATTCTAGAGGATCTTACATTGCCAACTATAGGAATTGATATATCCCCAGAGGTTAATCTCACAATAACTTGCCAAGATCAAGCACAATAACAAAAGAAGCTATACTAGAGCATATTATAAAGATATTTTGTTCTTAATGGGTTAAAAGGGAAAAATAAGCAGCAAAGAACCTAAATAGGAAACTTTAAAACCAGTGCAGAGAGTAAAAAGTCAACCAGTCACTATTATCAATTTCAAATTTCCCTCTGTTGTTGAAGAACATTTAAATTTTTATGCTTCTCAAGCAGAGAAGAAAAGCAAATGCATGGCTAAGTTAGAGTAAACAGGGTTCTTGGTGTATATGCCCAAAAACAGAATAAAATAAACCCTGCTCTTATTGAAGCTCACTTGCTCATCTCCCATTCCAGGAATATAGTGAGGAAAGAGGCAATATGGTATAAGAAAGCATTAGACTTGGATTAAAGATGGAGATTTAAATACTCAGGCTTTTAATAGCTCAGTAAGATCTTAGAACCATCACTTCATTCTCTAGGTCTATTTTATTATCTGTAAAATGAAATGAACTTTAAAGTCTCTTTTAGTTCTACATCTATGATACTATAAAACTTCTGACTTTAGTTTAATTCTCGAGAGAAGTAAACTGCTAGAAGACAACAGCACACCTATCCTGGTAGTTTTCTGAGCTGGTATCCTGCCCCTTCCCAGAGAAAAGTGAATAAAGAGCACAGACTCCATGAAAATGAGTTCTACTTTGAATGAATAAGTTCACTTTACCCTTAAGTATGTGGAATTGGGGGGAGGGAGAAGATTAAAAACAACTGTCCTTTTAATACTATTTTCTTATATTAAATAACCTCAATATTCTTTCCTAAAGTACACCTGAAGTAAACTATGATCTTTTAGAGTTTGCCCCCAGGGTACTTAATGACTTTCCTCTGAACCCAACAAAAATTTTTGATTTTAATCCATTCACTATTTCTTCAAAGCATAAAGGGAAAACTTCAAGTTAGGCTTTTAAAAAAAAAGTTTTACAAACAGTAGATAGAATCAATTCACCATTTCTTAGGGAAAATGTCTAACTTTAGATCCCTAATTCTAAGCTAGTTAAATTTTCAAAATTCCTCTAAATTCTCAAAACTGGGATGAAGTGTAAAACACTCTCTCCAGAATAGCCTGCTCTTTTACCTGGAGAGTTTGCCAGTCTTGTCACATCACTTGTTACTGATGTCTGTAAGATTGAAAATAAGGACTGGTTTAAGACATCTACATTACCTAGTCAGGATTCACAATGTGTCTCATTATCCTTAAAAGGTGATGGTGATAGTAGTAACAGTAGAAGCTGCTTGTATTCTGGTAATTTACACATATAAATACATTGATAAACAAGTTATCAAACTGAAATGAATTCTTAGAAAAACTAATAAATATTACACATTTTAAAAAATGGTATGACTGTGTACATACTTTGGTTCTAAAAATGGGGCCTTTTTTTAATCTAATAGACCTAAAGCTACTACAGCAAACTACAAAATAACTTTATAAAATTTTTAAATAATCAGGTATCTCTACTGAAAATGCCCAAATTCTGAGGTACTACTATGCTTAAAGAAGTAGCAAAATATATAGAAAGATATTATAAATATCTCCATTTATAGGATTAAAAAGCAGTATCTTCAACCTGCTACAGATGTCCTTTTTCCCAGCTCCAGTAAGCACTGATTAATGACCTCCACTTGCAAAGGAGGCTACTTACCTTAACCATGAAATAATGAATGCTATTGATTCAACAAGCTACTGCTATAGAGTGTTATTGATCACCCAATCTTTGGTTAAAATGGTCCTCATTTAGCAATTTCACTGTCGCAAACACCTAGAGCAAAGCACGCTCATAATTAAAGAGTTTGGGGGAGTTTAAGTGAGAGGTGATGGACAGAGAGCTCAGCTTTCATCCATTTATTCCTGCTTCTGAACTATTGTTTGTGTCAGAAGGGATATTGATTTTCTATAAAAATAAGAAAACAAGAGGCACTGCAGGGCTGCAGAAGGTCAGCCTGGGCTACAAAAGGAGGGGTAGGCTTAGCACTCTGTCTCTGTCACTTGCCTTCTAGGAGTAGGGAATATTTTCTTTCCTGTGAAATTGGCCTTTAATACATCACTTCAGGAAGGCTCTTGGCTGCCACTTCAAGCCATCACCAAACCAATTCAATTAACCCAAGAGAAAAGAGCTGAACTACAAATTCAGTGGGAACAACCAAGTTGGTCTGTTAGCCCAAGACCCTATGATTAGGTTGTGTGAATCAACTCATTGTTAATGAACAGACACTGAAACATGAACTGTAGGAAGAAATCTGATAAAATGAATTTTCTGTCCTTAGCCCCCCCAAATCTTATTCATAAGATCATATACATATATATTTATGAGTATATATGTAAACATATGTACACAGACAAAATTAATGACAAATAAGCTACATGACACATAAATATATACATAAATAACCTGAAGAAAGAGGTGAATACATAATACTTTCATGATTATTTTTCATTCATGATCCATTCACATTCATGATTGCTCAAAAAAGAATTGTTTGTCACAGGACGGTGAAGGAAAAGGGGGGAAAAAGGAAACTAAAACGACTCCATATTTAATAAGTCTCAAAAATGAACTTAAGAAAAGCTAGAAAAAAAAAAACACCTTCAAGTAACTGAATTATGCCAGCATTTTTTTTAATTAAAAGCAACACCTACTTTTCTTTAAGTCAATTTTAAAATTACTAAACATAACTTCATCATGAAATTTTTATAAACTGAACTACTTTTGCTAATTCTCGGATCAGCAAAAGTTATTAATATTTGAATCTATCAATAAAAATAGGGCAAGATGGGGAGTTGTGGAAATCTAACTAGTTAATACTTGGTAAATAGTTTCAAACTTCCATATCTTGAGTAACATATCAATAAACATAATCTAATTTATAAGGTAAGTAAAGAGAATGCTATAAAAAGTAGTGGGAACATTTGTCATTAACCAAAAAAAAATTACAAAATTTAACTATCAATATTTTGACAGAAGGCTCAACTCAATGTCCAGACTTAGAGAAGCAAGGAAAATTCTTCCATTTCCCAATAAAGAGAATCTAAAAGGGAAGAATCATATTTAGCTTCTCTATTTTCATTTATATTAGAGTTCTGATTTGTTAAGATGTGGTAGCCTTTAGAATTCTTGAATAACTATAAAATTCTTAAGAAATTCTTCCCTCTGCTTCTAACATAATTCCATCCCAGGGCTCCTTTCTACCTACATGAGAAGAGGATTTGGGATAGGGGGTAAGAAAAATTAAGTTAAATTCTGAGAATTATCAGGAACAGGAAGCTCTTGATATCCCTTGTCATGTCTAAACCCCAGGGTTAGTCAAAACTAGAATAGGAGAATTATTTTCCAATTTGAAAAAAGAAATATATGTTCCTGACATCCTCAAATATTTGAGAATTATACCCATAAACCTGTTTTCAAGACAAACTTGGTAAGAAACAAAGGCCTAAAATAATGATCTAAGAAACTAAGAGCTATTTTTAAAAAATAACCAAGGAGAAAGGAAACTTGGATAAATCAAGAATTTCAATAATGTAAAAGAAAAGGAAAACTTAACAAAGAAACCTGTTTCCCAAGAAAAGTACAGGATTTAAGCATGTGTACATGAAGAAAAATATTTAAATAATGTATTCAAGGAAGGGAAGTCAAACTGTAAACTCCCCTTGATGTATTTCTGAAGACTAAAAAATATAAGGTTTAGAGTGAAATCAAGATGTTGAATTAAAAGCCAATCAATAAAAACAACAGACATTCAAGCACAAGGCAGCTTTTCCTGAACCTGACATATCTTACCCTGAAACTGCCCGTGATTTATGCCTATGCTTTCAAGACGTATTTTAGAAAAGCAAAGTCCTAGAAAAGGTCACAAGTCCTGCAGTGTGTAAAAAAGTTTTAAGATGAGACAGAAAAAAGACTCATGGAAGACATCAAGTTGAGCCTCTTCACTGGGAGCTCCACCAACTGCCAAGGTCCTAGACTCCTTCTATCTGGATTAAGATGGTTAAGAAAAACTAGGCTGACATGTTAGCCAAAATTCCTTACATGTTAAGTCTTTTATAAAACTCAGCATGAAAAAGTTAATAGAAACCAATGTTTTTATTTTTGATGCTTCCCTTTTGGAAAGAATTTGATGGTTTTTGTTAGATAGATTACATATCTGACTAATCCAAGCATTTTAGGAGTTTAAAACTCAGATATTTCCAAATAATTCATACTAAGTAAAAATGCTGACATAAAGAGTAGCAGTCTTCAAAGCCAAATCCAAAGTCTCACATTAGTGGCACAAAACATGCTCAACACAGAAGATGCATGATTTTTGAATATCAACTCTTGTTACTAAGATTATTTTAGAAGCCTGGAGATATCTAAGCTATTGGTTAACATAGGACAACAAAATCAAAACTGCAGAAGCAAAAACAAACCCACAAGGCAGTGGGTTGTACTTTGGAAATAGTTGGGAAAACCTTTAGTTTGTGTAGGGGATGGCCTCACCATTCTGACATGTTCTCATCAGAGCCCTGTTTTTGTTCATCACCTTCACACTCCATCCTCTCCTTCCTGACCGATTTGCTAAGGAAAGTCCTGTTTTCTGTGGACTCACACAACCCATGGCCCGATGAAGTCCAGGGAGCATTCTCCTTCCAACGCGACAGCCGCTGCTTCTTGGCAGATTTGAACCTGCAGTTTCTTTCATAGCTCCAATCTGACACCTTTAGTTTTTGCTGGAGGCTAGCAGCCACTTCTGAGGTCACTCGCTTCACCTTCCTCCTCCGCCTCAATGGTCTACAGGGCGCATTCTCAGTAAATGAGTCTGACTCATGCCAAGAGTGCTGCTTACTCTTTAAGGTGGCACTGAGAGCTGGATGCCGCTTGGCCACCATTGTGTCATCCGAGTCACTGAAGTTGGTGACTGCAGCCATTTCCCGACAGTCTTTCAGAGCCTCATCCAAGCTAGATTCTGAGGCCTCACTATAGCAGCAGGTATGCTCAGCTAAGTGGGTGAAATCAGAACGCCTCTTCCGACCCCTCCGTTTTCGAAGTTGTCGTCTCTGCTGTCGAGGACTCAGAGCCATCTCCTCCCACAGCTCATCTAGTTTATTTTGCTCAGATGTTTGCTCCAAGGCTGAGGCCAAATCATGTACTAGCTCATCCATGAATCCACGTCTGCCAAAATACAAGAATTTAAAAACAAAATTAATAATTAAGTGAAGCAAATAATGTTATATACCATATTACCATGCCATATACTCAAATGCCAATAATAACTTCTGGTACTGTAAACTTCCTACTTAGAGTTGAAGATAGGGGAAGAAATCACCTTTCATTGAAATGTACTTCTACTCCTTTTCTGAAGTCTTTGCTCTCCCCCAAAACTCCTAAAAACATGGTTGGCAAATGCTCTATGCCAAAAGAGTGCATGTTTTTATAAAGAATTATAAAGTTTCACATAAAATAAAACGTGATGAAATGGAAATACAGTAGATTTGGAGTCAGAATTTCTGATTTCTTTTGTAAAATAGGATCTTTTATGAAGACAATATTATAATATGTATGTATACATAGATATATTATAATTACTATCTGGCAACTCACAAAAGAGAAAATTATTCACTATCAGCCACCTAAAACATAGTTCAGTACAAAAAAAAAAAAAAAAAACCTACTTAACACCTCCAGGCCTTTAAGAATATTTAAAAGGAATTCAATAATTGCCAACATTTAATTTTCTCCTTAAAAGAGGTTGGCATCCTTTCAAATTTTCAAATTACAAAATTATTGCTACCAAAAAAAAGAAAAAAAAAACCAACCCACATACCAACAAACAAAACCAAGCTAAACATAAAACTGAAATATTATTTGTATGGTATTGAACTTTGGGTTTAAGATTCCTGGCTAATTGGTTTTCTGAACATTTTTTTTATTCACACTGACTCAGAGACTGATTTTGAAATTTCACACTTGCTTAAACCAGGAATTGTACTATAAGACAACTTCACAGCCAAAATTTTCATGATGAGAGCAGGGAGTAAAACCGGTTTCAAAAAAAACTAACAACTTCTGATAAATTTTCAACAAAATAACCACAATATTTCTCCAAAATGTAGAAAGTTGGGGTGGGTGTGTGGACTAAGTCTCAACCACTATCCCCTGTTAAGATAGGCCTTGAATCAAGAAAAAAAGAGGTATTATTTAACATATTCTTGTTCCTCATTAAGCATATTTCAAGCACAAGTTTGCAAAAAAAAAAAAAAAAATGCTCACCACCCTGTTTAAAGTTGGTGGTTACCAGTCAATATTTCATACAGTTCTCAAATGTATCTATGACCACATCAATTTGGATATTTCCCTCCAAGTCATTCATGCTTGCCCAACCTATGCAACTCTTGTTTATAGTCTCCAAGATCCTCAAAGAAGGCCATGTGCTTGAGGGGCCTTCCTTGATTTCTATTCTTAAAAAAAAAAAAAAAAAAAAAAAAACTTGTGTTTTCCTTTACTCTCAGTCCATCTTTTTCAATAATACGTTTCCCTAATGGCAACTCAAGAAATAAAGTATTCATTTCATTTTTACCATGTAGTCAAGACAACAAAATCTACGTAGAATGTGATCTACTACAGCAACCTGTAGAAGATGCAAAGATGTAAGTTTCTCTGACATATAATACAAATCATCAAAATACTGGAATGGCATTTCACCTAAAAAATATTGAAATAGCTGAAAACCACTGGTGTCCACAAGTCTAAAAAAAAGATAAAGAAAAGAAGGTGATCTTATAAACTCACTAATCCTAGAAAAAGTTCATTGCTCTAAAATCTCACACTTACTGATTGTGCAAACTTCAATGTATATACTAAGTCAAAATAGAAAAGTTTAATGTAGTAATAATAATATATACATATACACACACATTCCTACCAGAAATGCCATTCCTCCCTCAAATACAATATTACTCATACAGGTGATGTCAAAAGAATTTCCAGATTCATCACCTCGAGTGGCAAACACACTGAAATCCAATGCAGGCTCACATAATGGACCAAGGGAAGCATCCCTGCTCAAAGTGAAAAACTGAAACTAATGGACAGAGTAGAGGGGAGAGGTGGCAGATGCTACTAAAAAGGAAGATCCTGATCCTCCCAAGACAGACCCAAAGAGTTTTGGGGCTCACTCGTGGTCAAAGAGCTCCTCTCAGTCCAGGCTACTAGACAGCATTGACAGTCAAGGCCATGGGCAATCAGTTTCATCTCTCCCCCACACCTCCTTCAGAATGCAGAAGGGTGAGTGGCTTCGTGGACAAAATCTCAACCCCTTATCTTGGGAAAGGAGACCCCGTGCCCCAAAACCTCGGAAGATCAACAAAAAGTGAGGACGGGAAGGAGAATAAGATAGGAGGAAGAGAGGAAAGATGAAGAAGGAAGGGGAAAAGGGGAGGAAGAACAGGGGGAGGAGGGAAGGAAAGTGAAGTAAGGAGTTAGAGGGAGGAGGAGGCGGAGAAAAAGGAGGAGGAAGAAGGCAAAAGGCGTTGCCTAGGAAACAGGGCCCCGGGGTCCCAGTCGCGGCCAGGGGTGCCGGAGAAGGCCTTGGACCCCAGACAGCCGAGGCCCAACACTCAGCGGTCAACCTCGAATTCCTGCCACCCTCCCCGGGTCCCGCCCACCACTACCACCACCACCACTATCACCACCACCACCACTACCGCACACCTAGAAGCTGCCTCCTAGGACTTTCACCATGGTCCCCCGAGAGTCCACGTTCCAGATGGAGAAGGTAATGCCGGAGACCGGCGGGACCCGGGGGCCCAGGCTCCCGCCCACCTCCCACTCACCAGCTGCCGCAGCCCCAGTCAACGGCCACCGCAATTTGGGCCCGGTCTCTCCGCGGGGGGGTTCCCTCTGTGACCTCATTTCCGGTCCTGACCAGAGGTGGGGAGGAGCAGGAAGGCCCGACAAATCCCTCCTTCCTCCCTTCCCCCAAGCTCCAGCCTCGCCCGAGCACTACCTCTAGACCGCTCGGCTCTAGGGGAGACCAGCTGGGGGCCTCCGAGGGGAAAAGGGGAGCCACGTGAGCTCCGCCCCAGGGGCGGGGCGACCACTGAGTGTCTAGGCACGCCCCCCGAAGCTTCTGGCCTCCAAGAATGTGGATAGGTCTCCTGCTATGCACTCTCTTCAAATCTGGGAGGCACCAGGAAGTTGCCAGTTTCTTAAAACCTCCCCCTTGTTTTAAGAAAAGCACATCTGGCTCCATTGTTGTGGCACCTCGAGTTTAAGTGACTTGCCCAGGAGCTCCCAGTCAATATAAATGACCTGAGACATTTAATAGCCTAAGATCCTTAGCCTCAGTTTCTTTTGAGAACCACTAAAGGACCTTTTAGAGATCTCTTTATTCCTCCAAAAAATAATAATAATAAAATAAAATAATAATAATAATAACCTTTTTCCTTCTCCCTTTGACTAAGACTAGAATCATGGATCTAGAGTGAAAATGGTTTAAAGCAGTTCACTTATACAAGGTACTTTGTAAACCTTAAATGTTATATAAATGCAAGGACTCAGAGACCATCTATACCCCAACTTCTTAAACTATGTTTCCTGACCCCACATGGGGTCTTATAATTGAATGTGGGGGTCACAAAACTTAAGATTTTCATTAAATATTTTATTTGCATACCTGTTTTATATGCCTATATGCATAGGGTCACATAAAAATTTCTCAGGCCAAAAATGGTTATGAGTAGAAAAAAGTTTAAGAAGCCTTGATCTATACAAGTCCCCTCATTTTACAGAAGAGAAAACAGAAGGTCCCAAGATGAAATGACAAGGACAGAACTAGAGCAAATCACTTTACCCTCTCTTCCTCACTTTCGTCTTTGTAAAATGGGAATGATAACTATTCCCTCAAGTGAGATTTATAAATGTTAAATCCTTATGGCAAAGAAAGGCCTCTTCAGAGTAAATCTCCACTACATCAGAGATAATTATTGTCTATAAAGATTGCAAGACATCTTACAAATCTCTCGTTTTATTTTCCTGACAATCCCAGAAAATAGATGCTATTATCCCTATTTTACAGATGAAAAAACTTAGCTGAGAGTTCAATTTAATAATCATTTATGAAGTGCCTATTGACACCAGATACAAAAAGAGAGGCAAAGGACAGCGCTAAAGGGGATTGCAATTATAATAGATTTTTTTTCTTTTTTTTCCTTGCTGAGGCACTTGGGGTTAAGTGACTTGCCCAGAGTCACACAGCTAGGAAGTGTCTGAGACCAAATTTGAACTCAAGGCCTCCTGACTTAAGAGCTGGTGCTCTATCCAATGTACCACCCAGCTACCCCTCTGTGGTGACTTCTAAGCACACAAACTGGTCATGGGATCCTAGGCAATTCATTAAAACTCTCAGTACCCCAAACAACTCTCTGAAAATCATAAATTGAAGAGCATTCTTCACATCAATGAATTTAGTTTCTAAGATCAGAAATCTATATCCAGAAGGAACCTCACTGGCCATGGTAATAGGAAATCATTTTACAGGTGAAAAAACTGAGGCTTTGCCCAAGGTCACATAGTAGTGTCAGAGTTGGGATTTGAACCCAAGTGCTCTGAAGAAATATTGCTCTCTCCAATGTTGTGGTACAGCAGTAGACTGGGAGTTAGGATGTTCTAGTCTGCAAGCATTGCCACTAACTTAGGAAAATCACTTCATCTGTGCCTCATTGTCCTTATATATAAAATGAGAGGTTGAAGTAGGGTCTTTCCAAGAGCTAAAATTGTTTCATTTCTAGCATTCTGTGTTACTTCTCAGGAATCAAAAACTCAGAATTGGAAGAACATCTCAGAGGTTATCCTGAGCAGGAATTCTCTCACTGATATTTTCAACAAGTCATTCAGCTTTTTCTTAAAGACTCCAATAGTAATCCATTACTTCAAGAAAAAAAAAAATACTCCTCCCTTAGAAATCCTTAATCATTAATTAAGGTTTTTCTTAGGTGGAGCTACAATTTTCCTCTCTTCTGTTCATATTCACTGTACTTATTTCTATCCTCTAGGGTAAGGCAAACAAGTTAATCCTTTTTCCCCATTTCAATTCTTCAAATACTTGTACACAGCTATGATGTTATAGCCCCTAAATTTTCTCTTCCCCACACTGGATTTCCCCCCATTCCTTAAGCATATTCTTATGTGGTACACTGTATACTCTTCTCATCCTGGTCACCATCTTAAAAATTTTTGCAGCAGTGCCATTTCACATATGAAATGGTAATTTAGCATCCCTGCCAGAACACAGAGCTAATTTAGTGAAAAGATCTTAAATATTTTTTTGTCCTACCCTTTCTAATAAATTTTTTTTTCACAAAAGATAATCATGATAGTGTTGTCTGTGATATACCCAAAAGACACTACAGCCCCTTCATATCTGTATTCTATAATTTGGAATCATTTTTTCTCAGATGTTAGATTTGGCCTAAACTAGCTATAAAATGAGCTGGAGAAGGAAATGGCAACCTACTCCAGCATCTTTGCCAAGAACACCCCAAATGGAGTTACAAAGAGTCATCAGACATAACTGAACAGCAACAAAACCGTATTTACTTACTTAGTGCCCCTTATAAATAATGCTAAGGTGAAGTCTATAGTCATAAATCACAGAATTTGAGAGATGAAAATGCAGTCATCTAACCCAACATATACCACAAGAAAATCTTCTTTATCAGGGCTTCTTAAACTTTTCCCACGTGCAACACCAAAGAAATTTTTGTGTGATCCTGGGCATATGAGTGTATAAAATAGGTATACAAATCAAGCATTATTGATAATAAATCATAACTTTGTGACCCCCACATTCAGTTATGCGACCCCACATGGGGTCACAACACAGTATAACAAGTTTTGCCCTATATCTTCCTAAAAGCACTCTTCTAGACTCTGCTTGAAGACTTCCAGTGAGGGGAGCTGGCTATCTCCTGGGAGAGTGACTCCAGTCCTGAATGGTTCTAATTCTTAGGAAGTTTTTTCTAATACAAAGGTTAAGTTTGCTTCTTGACAACTTCTATCATTTTTTTTCCTTTGGTTCTTCTCTCTGGAATAAGGCAGAATAAGTTGAATCTCTCTGCCCAGCAGTAATACTCGAAAACAGCTAATCTGCTAACAAGACAGCTAATCTGCTAACAAATCAGCATGGTGATATAGTGTATAGTGTTCAGGAGTCAGGAAGACTCATCTATCCTGAACTCAAATTTGGCCTTAGACACTTACTACCTGGAGGATCCTGAGAAAGTCACTTAATCCTGTTTGCCTTGTTTCCTCATCTGTAAACTGAGTGGGAGAAGGAAATGGCAAACCACTCCAGTATCTGCCCAAAAAACTCCAAAATTGGATCACAAAGATTTAGACATGACTAAAACAACAACAGCAAGTGCTACCCAAACCACCCAGCTTTCTCTTCTACAGGTTAAGCTTACTTGGTTCCTCTGACCAGTCCTCATATGGCACAGATTTAAGATTCTGTCATTATTTTCATTACCCTCTTCTGGAGACTGTACAGCTTATCTATGAACTTCCTTAATTAGGACACCTAGAATTCAACACAATCCCCTAGATGTGATCTGACCAGGAGAAACCATAGCAGAACTATCACCTCCTTGTTCCTGAAATTATGCCTTTTTTTAATGTAGCCTCAAGATAGCATTTTTCCCCCACATTATGTTTTTAATTTGGAGTAAAGCTATTACTTGGTCCAGAAGGAAATCAGACTCATTCATGACTTGATTGTAATATCCATACTCTAAACAGTCACTAATAAATAAAAAATAATAAATAATAAAATAATAAAATAAATCACCTTATTATTCTTTAGTAGTTCAATATGATTTATTAAGCACTTACTGTATACCAAATATCATGTTAGATTGTGGAGTTACAAAGACAAGAATGCAAATGTCTTCCCTCATGCTATTGTTTTATATTCTATTGGGGAAAACAACAAAGTAAATTTAAACTCTTTTTAAAAAATCGATCTGTATTTTCACCCGTTCTGTGATCCCCCAGTGAAGAAAACTAGGAGCAGGCCTTGGGAGTCACTGAAGCAGCAGTAGCAAACACTATTTCCATCATTTTCAAGCCCACAGAGAGAAGGAAGTCAAACAACTGGTCATAAGGAGATTACAGAATTCCTTTGCTAGCACTGAAACAGGACTCTTTTGCTCTGTCCATAACCGGAGCCAGGTTATGGTCCTGAGGGAGCCCCACGGCAAAGAGGAGCCCTAAAACACAAGAACTTGCAACCTCAGTGGAGCAAGGATTCTCTTCACAGTTTCTGGGCAGAAAGGAATGCCTGTGGTCACTGAGGCAGCTAGGTGGCCCAGTGGATAGAGCACCAGCCCTGAAGTCAGGAGGACCTGAGTTCAAATCTGGTCTCAGACACTTAACATTCCCTAGCTGTGTGGACAAGTCACTTAACCCCAATTGCCTCAGGAAAAAAAAACAAAAACAAAAAAACCATACTACCTTGGAAGAACTAAAAACTTATGTCCCTACAAAGATCTCTGAAAACAACTGCACAAAACTCCTAAAGCTTGAGACAGTGTACCATTCACCCTGGAAGGAGAGTCCCACTTTAACAAAGAATGAAAAATCAGGATCAAATGATCAAACAACAGAAAAATATGCTGGCCACTGAAAGTTACTATGGTGACAAGGAAGATCCAAACACCTATTCAAAAGAAGATAATAGAAGACAAAACTCCTACATCCAAAAACTCCAAGAAAAAAAATATTGGCATCAGTCAATAGAAAAACTCAAAAAGAATTTTGGAAAAAGTAAGAAAGAAAAATTTGAAAGAAAAATAAGAGTAATCCAAGAAAATCATGAAAAAAAGAGTCAACAGTTTGGAAAAGGAGACACAAACATTGAAAACTAAAAGAAAGCCTGAAAAAAAATAACAGCTTAAAAAGCAGAATAGGCCAAATGATAAAAGAGGTATTAAAAAAAACCTGAGAAGAATACCATCTTAAAAAGCAGAATTGCCCAAATGTTAAAAGAATCAAAAAATTCAATGAAGAAAAAAGTTTCTTAAAAAGTATAATTCAATGGGACAACTAGATGGTGCAGTGGATAGAGCACCAGCCTTGAAGTCAGGAGGACCTGAATTCAAATCTGACCTCAGACACTTATTGCTTCCTAGCTTTGTGGCCCTGGGCAAATCACTTAACCCCAATTGCCTCAACAATAACAACAACAACAAAAAGTATGGTTCACCAAATGGAAAAGTAGATTTAAAAAATTAATTCCTCAAAAACTAGAACTGAGCAAATGGAATCTAATGTCTTTATGAGAAATCTGTAAAAATAAAACAAAATGAAGGGAATGAAAAAATAGACTACAATATGAAATATCTCATTGGAAAAGCAACTTCCTGGGGAAATTAGATTTAGGAGAGACAATTTTAAAATTATTGTATTACCTGAAAGCCATGACCAAAAAAAGCCTAGACATCACCTTTCAAGAAATCAAGGAAAATTGTCCTGATATTCTAGAATGAAAGAGTGAAAAAGAAATTGTAACTCATAATAACTTATTCATTATTGGCGAAGTTAAGAGTATATATAGACAGAGGACATAGGTATGAGTTGAATGTGAAAGGATAATATCTAACAAAATAAAATTAAGGGGGTGAAAAAGAAGACTGCATTGAGAGAAGTAAAATGGGGTAATTATCTCACATAAAAGAGGCAAGAAAAAGCTTTTACAATTTAGGGAAAGTGAACCTAACTCTTGTCAGAACTGGTGGACTAATAAACACATTAAATTAAATATAGAAATCTATCTTATTCTATAGTAAAATAGGATGGAAGGGGAAGTGATAAGAGAACTGATTGCAGGAAGCAGTAGTCAGAAACAAAACACTTTTGAGGAGGGAGAGGATGAAAGGAAAAAGAATACAGTAAACAGGGCAGGGAAATACAATGAAGGGAAATACATTTAGCAATTGAAACTATGAAAAAACATTTTTAAACAAGTTTTTCTGATAAAGACCTCATTTCTCAAATGAGAACTAAATCAATTGTATAAAAATAAGTCATTTCCCAAGTAATAAATGATCAAAAGATATGAATAGTTTTCAAATAAAGTAATCAAAGTTATCTATAGATATAGAGAAAAAATACTCTAAATCATTACTGATTGGAGAAGTGCTGATTAAAGCTATTCTGAAGTACTATCTCATACCTATTAGATTGATTACAAAAGAAAAAATGACCAATATTGAAAGAGATGTGGAAAAAAATGAGGTATTAATGTCCTGTTGGTGGAGTTGTGAACTGATCCAAACGTTCTGTAGAACAATTTGGAACTATGCCCAAAGCTCTATAAAACCATGCAACCATTTTGCAATTTTAAATTAATTTTTAAATTATAAATTAATGCTAAACATCATTATTGTGATTATAATTAAAATTGTATATTAAATATAACAAGATAGTTAAATTAACCTGTTAGTTTCCCTATCTCTCTCTGAAATTTTTTTCTGTGTATTTTAAAAATATTTTATAGGCTTTAAAAAAAAACAAAACAAAACATGTCATTCCTCATTGATTCCTCCATCCAATAGAACTTTACTTTGTAACAAATAAGTATAATTAAGGAAGATAAATCAACATATTTGTTATGTCTGAAAACATATGTCTCATTCTGCACTCTATCTTATCACCATTCTACTAAGAAATGGAAATGGTTTTTGCCATTAGTTTTATGAAGTCATAATTAATCAACTTTCTAAAGTTTTTCAGTGTTGGTTTCCTTTACATTATTGTAGTCAAGTTTTAATTGTTCTCCTGGTCCTACTCATTTCACTTATTATTTCATACAAGTCTTCCCAAGAGTCTCTAACTTGTTCCAATTCATCTTTTATTATGGTGCAATAATGTTCCATTTCTTTACATACTATAATTTGTTCACCATTCCATAACTAATGGCTACCTACTTTGATTCCAGTTCTTTCCTAGAACAAAAACTGTTAGTGTAAATATTTTTGTGCATATGGGACCTTTCCTTTTCTCTTTGATTTTCTTAAAGTATATGCCTAGTAATGATATATATTATTGGACCAAAGGGCCACTTGTTACAGAATTCTGAATTGGAGCTTTTCCTGTGGGTTCCAGAAGTTTTCAAATGAGGAGACTTGATTGTTTCTTCTAGCTATTTCAATAGGTCCAGGGACTAGGGTTCCAGTCATTGACACAACTTCCCAGTTGCCTAGGACATAAAAAGGCAAACCCTACTAGAAATTAGTTTGCCTCATTCAATTAATGTATCACAGCCATGCAAGTCAATAAACTCTCATGATCCAGCGTATTTGTTGGTACTCTCTAAATGAATGATTATATTGTGGACTAATAGGAAAAAAGGAGAAAACCCACATGCAAGACTTATGTGATGAAATGAAATTTACTATACTACATTCTGTACAACATACCTCAAGATCATCTAGAGATAGAAATACTCAAAATGTCTAAGTCTTCATCCTCTTTGGATAGGTGGCAACTTTTTGGAATAGTGTTAGGAGTAGATGGCTTTCCAAATTTTTTCTTTCATTGAGGAAAAAATCCATCTTTGATATGTGTTAGGATGCTCCCTTAATTTTCCAGGAAACAGGGTTATTGTTGCTGCTGTTCATCTTTCATTTTTGAAGATTAATGACATTACGGGGATGTCTTAATTTGTGCATGAAGTAGATTTAAATGGAGTGGAGTTGTGCAAAGTTGTCAGTCTCACCATCTTTTCCAGAATTTCCAGTTTGGGAACTCTAGAAAGTCCAGTGCAAGATGATGATAGCCTGGGAGGCAATGAATGAATGACTTCAGCATCTTTGATGTCTGACCAAGTTCTCAGTGCTTCACAGCACATGCTTCAGCCACCTTCCTGGTCATTGGAACAAATTGTTATCTTCTACTAATTCTGCCAGGGGAAATCTTCATGTGCTTGGAATATGTTAAATGGTAGGAAACAAGGTATTATCCATTACTTCCCTTTCCATATCTATACCTTAGGATTTCAGAGTGTTGAGATAATTAAGGAAAAACAAAGGGAAATGTGAAGAAAATCTGAGTCATCTCATGATTGACTTGGGACCTATTTACATAAAGATAGGAAACAGTTTTTCATGGCCTTGGCAAGACTTCTAAAAAATAGTCAGCTTATATCATAAGATTATATAAAGATACCAAAATCTGTTCCTAGTATCTGATTTAATTCCTTTTCTAACCATTAAGGCTTTTTATTTTCAAAACATATACATAGCTAGTTTTCAACATTCACCCCTGCAAAACCTTATGTTCCAAATTTTTTTCTCCTCTTCCTCCCACCCTGTCCCCTAGATGGTAAGTAATCCAATATTTGTTAAACATGTGCAATTCTTCTATATTTATTTCCACAATTATCATGCTGCACAAGAAAAAACCTGATTTAATTTTTAATTTTTCTCTGCTGTTCTCTAGATTATAAAGCAGAGCTGTCGAATATGTGGTCAGCAACATTCTTAAGAATGAAACCAGCAAGGATCCTTTTGTACAGCTTAGTGGTCTTCACTTCTTTTTGAATTTGACACCATCACTCAAATACACTAAAGGAGTATTTTAAATAAGTATTATCATTCATTCAGAGTTGTGTTCAGTACTAAAAAGCACTATCACAATAATTTAATGACTTTAGAAGCATAATTGCTGATTGTTTTTAGTAATGGTTGAACCAATTCACAACTAGATCCATCAGTGTAAGTGCTCTGGTAGGAACAATATCTACTAGTGTTACCTGTTATATGAGCTAGTAAAGTTTTTACCTAAAAACCAGGGATGCTGTCCCTAGATTTGATGGACCATGGGGAATAGGACTTGAGCTACTGACTAAACTGTCTAATCACAAGGGATAGTTTTTTCTTGAGTCCTTGTTACATAGGCTAAACTAGGTTTTCCCTAAAAGGCAGGAAAATTGTGCCTAAGACTTGATTTATCCAAGGACTAAGACTCCAACCATTGACACAATTTCCTAGTTGCTTAAGCATAAAATCCACTAGAATCAGTGCCTCTTGGATTTAATGACTGCCAAACTACCATAAAAGTCAACAAACCCTTTTTTCTTGTTCAGTAATTTTTAAGTCATGTCACTCTCTGTGACTCCATTTGGGGTTTTCTTGGCAAAGATACTAGAGTGGTTTGACATTTCCTTCTCCAGTCAATAAACTCTTAGGATCAGTCATATGGATATGGAAATGAGGGCTATATATACCTGAAATAGTGCTATATTCTTGTTGAGTATACCTTCAACGTTATTGTTAAGTAAACTTCTTTTCATCCATTCATCAGTCAGTCAACAAGAATATAATAAGTGTTTGCTATTTGTCAGGCACTATATTAAGGCTTTAGAATATAAAGAAAGGCAAAAACGATCCCTACCTCAAGGAGTTCATGTTCATCATTCAAATAACTAAGTATATCCAAGATGTATACAACAAGATAATCTCAGAGGAAAGACACTAGCATTAGAAAGACCTGACAATCTGGCAGAAAGTGAGATTTTTAATTTGGATTTAAAGGATGTGAAAGAATCCAGGAAGCACAGAATTCCAGGCACAAAGAAAAGCCAGTAAAAGGGAGAAAGACAGGAGATGGAATATCTTACTTACCTGAGGAAAAGCAAGAGGACAAACGTTCCTGGATTGTAGAGTATGTTGAAGAGAGCAAAGAATAAGGAATAGAGAAGTAAAAAAGGGCCTCCTGTGGCCCTTTTTAAAGTCCAGCCTAGGATTTTATATTTGATTTTGAAAGTATTTAGAGGTAGGAGAAGGGGTAGAGAGGAAGGTGACATGATCAGACCTGCACTTCAGTAACTGTTTCTAGGATAGACTAGAGTAGGGAGATGCCTGAGGTAAGGAGACCAAACAGAAGCTTATTGCAACAGTCCAGGTAAGGAGTGATGACACCTGGGTGATAGTCTAAGAAGATAAAATGGCATAATATTGTGAAGCTAGAATTGGCAGGACTTGGCAATATGAGAGAGGAGAAGAAGTGAGAGAGAGTGATGTTAAATTAAGTGATAGATGGTCCCATAAATGTCTCATTTCATTCCAATGTTGAGCATGAACCACCATGCCATCCTGAATCAGCCCTGGTCTGGAACACTAGGAATTAATCACAAGATTTGGATTGAAATTTCCTTGCAAAATTTCCCTAAAGCAGAGAGCTACACAGAGGAAGTAAGTTATCGGACAATCAGATTCAGCCGTGAGACTCTGTGACCAAGGTTACTTATAACAGCATATGTGGAGTCCTCTCAGTGGAACAGAGAGGAACACCCACACAAAACCCATGTGATTAACAAGGTAAAAGATGCTGCCATACAGATATAAATTACCCACACACATTTAGCAAGGAGAGACAGAGCTCCTGATTTTTTAAGAATTATGCCTTAAAAGTAGAGGGGAGGTTCATGAATTTAGTAACAGTACAAATAAATAGGGACAGGGAAAACAGAGCACAGTTGGGGAGAATGTTTTCTAGCCTAGAAGTCTCTGCCTCAAAAATCCTGTTGGAATATGTGTTGAATTCCATGAAGGGTAAAGTGATGTGAAAGGAGAAGCAAAAGATGAGAATTGGGCTTTCAATCCTGTAGTAAGAGAGCTTCAGACTCATTCAATTACTGCTCTCCAGGGAGTGACTTCCTCCACAGAAGGGGATTTAAGCATTGGTAGGCTGTCATCACTGTGGAATTCAAGAGTTTACAGAATATTAAACAGTAATCTAATGCATCTTTGGAATAATGGTTAGTGAACACATGCTCCAATGGAAGCAATGTTGAATCACTTCTGGAAGCAGAGCTCCACTGGTTTGGGGAGCTAGCAAAAAAATTACTTTTGCAAAGCAAGTTAAATCAATTAGAAGGGTTGTATGGGGACTGTTCTTTGTCCCTTTATACTTGGTCCCATTAAGATGAATTCTAGTTACACCCATTTCTTCAATGTGGATCTTCAAGGGGGAGTGTGTGAAATTCCTAAAATATATAATTTGAGATGGGCTAGATCTATACCATTCTACCCATAATAAGATATACTTTTATGACTAGCCTACATGAGAAGAAATTAGATAATGTGTTCTGAGTGAAGTTTTACATCTGGTTGTCTCTACCGACTTTCTCCAAAGTAATGCTCTAAAAGCATAGATAGACCAATTGGAAAAATTTGAGCAGGAGATCTGGCATGGACATTGTAACTGTGTGGATAAAAATAACTATTAGTATAAACAGACACTTTGGGGGTAGTAAAAGAAAGCATGACACCATCAACTTTGCTATGTGGGCATAGAATAGATATTCTTTCTAATAAGGCACTCTTGAATCATGGAATTGATAAGGAAGCAATTTATAGCCAACCAATTGAATAGTTACATCTGTCTCTTATCAAAATTAACCCATTTTTCTAACCCCATTCTAACTTGGAAGTTCTCTGAATCAAGACTTGAGAGACTTTGGGGAGGAGCCTCCCTAGCACCAAAGTTGGGGTTACTCTGAGACTCAGTAATCCTACCTTTGAGACTGCAAAGAAACTTGGTGCCATATGGCTAAATTTACAATGTCCCAGAAAGAAATAAAGCACCAAAAATATTAGGAGCTGCCAAATATTAGTGACCAGATTATAATCATATGAAGATACCCTAAAAAGGTTCATAGTGCAATCCCTGTTTCCACTGTGGGTTACAGGAGGCAGAGCAACAAAGAAAAAGCAACCAGTTCCTATGTAGTTTATTTTGGAAAAGACCAAATAGAAACCTTTGGATTCTCCCAAATTGTCTGTTTTTTGTTTTTGTTTTTGTTTTTAATTAAAGCTTTTTATTTGCAAAACATATGCATGGGTAATTTTTTGATACTGACCCTTGCAAAACTTTCTGTGCCAAATTTTTCCCTCCTTTCCCCCATCCCCTCCCCTAGATGGCAAGTAGTCCAAAACATGTTAAATATGTTAAAATACATGATAAATCCAATATATGTATACATAGTTATACAGTTATCTTGCTGCACACACAAAAAAAATCAGATCTAGAAAGAAAAAAAAAACCTGAGAAGGAAAACAAACTGCAAGCAAACATCAACAGAAAGCATAAAAATGCTATGTTGTAGTCCACACTCAGTTCCCACAGGCCTCTCCCTGGGTATATGTGGCTTTCTTCATCACTGAACAACTGGAATTGGTTTGAAACATTTCATTTTGAAGAGAGCCATATCCATCAGAATTGATCATCATATAGTCTTGTTGTTGCCATATATAATGATCTCCTGGTTCAGCTCATTTCACTCAGCATCAGTTCATGCAAGTCCCTCCAGGCCTTTCTGAAATCATCCTGCTGGTCATTTCTTACAGAACAATAATATTCCATCACATTCATATACCATAATTTATTCAGCCACTCTCCAATTGATGGGGATCCATTCAGCTTCTAGTTTCTAGCCACTACAAAAAGGGCTGCCACAAACATTCTTGCACATGTGGGTCCCTTTCCTTAAAGGCTCCCCTTCTTGAGGATATTAATGTTTCATACTACAACACTGAGGTAATGTTGACCAGAATGGAGGCCCTAACTAAATCAGACAATGGCCTATATAAAGAACATGTGGGTTGGGAAATCAACCCTGAGAAAATTCAGGGTCCAATCTACTCAACCAAATTTAAGGGAATACATTGGATGGAGAACTTAGATAATTCTAGTTAGAAACAAACTACTGAGTTTGAACATTCTTGCTTTACCATGATATTATTGGAAAGGCTTCTAGTATTTTATTCATTAAAATAGAACTACCTCTTCATCTTAAGATTGTTAATACAGGTTTATTTGTTCCCATTTTAGTGTGGTTTTTTTTTCATATTGTGTTATTCTTTTTTTAAATTTTATTTTATTTTATTTGCATAACATATGTGTGGGTAATTCTTCAACAATAACCCTTACATAGCTTTCCGTTACAAATTTTTCCCCCCAACTCCCCACCCCTGCCCCAGATGGCAGGATATCCTTAGTGTGTTTTTTAAAACATAAGTGAATGCTATGTTTTGCCAAATATTTTCTGAGTCTATTGACATAATAATGTGATTTTTATTATTTTAGAGATATACCTATGAAAGATAATTCTGGTTTATAGACATCCTGTAAAACCTCAGGAAGAAAAATGTGAACAATTATAAGCTGTACTATTTCATAAAGCAGAGAGAAACATTGGAAGGTAAAATCAATACAAAGGAAGTTTAGCAATGTATTCAACTAAACAATATCACCCAAGGGCATTCAAGGATAAAAATGGAAAAGAGAATTCTAAACAAAAGAAAAATGGAAAAGATTTGCAAAAATTAATACAATAAACTTTTCTGCATCAAGGATAGTGAAACTATCATATTAGATCTTAATATTACAAATACCTAGAGTACTTGCAAAGGAAATGTAAATGTCACTAAAGAAAACAAAGTTAGAAAAAGCAACCAGTTTGGACCCCCAAAAAAGAGGAGATACATATCAGAGGTTATACAGTTCTGATGGCATAGAAAGATCAATTTACATGCCAATCTCTCCTGAAGGAAAGGTATATATAGGAGAGGTCTGGGAAAACATCAATTTTATTGATACTCAAAAAAAGGTGATTGAGGAAACAACTATTCATCTAGTTCTACTAGACAACTGATCTAAGTAACTATACTCTGTCTATAAGATACTTTTTTAATGAAAATCATTTCTTTATCAGTAAAGTTTATTTTTAATGGAAGGTGTTAGCAAGGAACAAGCAACCTTTCACAAACAATATTTAACAAAGAACTGTGGTTCTTTACTATATCACATATGAAATGTATAGAAACTATAAGATATCACTATGTGTGTTGATTACCAAAAAAACAAAATCACAAACCACTCCTCTCAGTAGAACAAAATATTGTCTTACAGGTTTTGGGAGGTTTTTTTGGTTTTTTATACTAAAGTATCTCTTATCCAAATATCAAGAAGATTAAGGATGCCTCAGAATATGTAACAACACAAATAATACTTCAATTGCTCTGATAATAAATATCATAAAATCATATTAGGAGATCTAGTATTCACCACTAAGATAGAGGAGATCCAATACAAAGTCCATAGCAAGGAGAGAATCCTCTATGGATTATGAAGTCTTCTAGAGGTTCCTGTGTGCAGATAATCCTGTGTGCAGATAATATTGCATTTATTACATCAAATCCCAAGACATTTCAAAGCCTCCTGGAAGAGTTCAGTGATGCTCAAAGAAGTTTGACCTGTTTATTGCACAACAAAGACCCAATGGATTAAGAGTTATCTATTATTTAAATTTCAAAATGCATTTTAATGGATACCCTAAAAAGTCTATCCAATAGTATGCATATCTAGGACAGGCAGGGCAAATTTATGCTGAGGTCACTCCAGTTAGAATAAATTTACTTTTGAGAAGTTGTCAAATATTTTTATGGACTTCAGGCTTCCCATAATTTCAAAAGTTCAACTTTTCTATACAAACATTTTACCAGTATTGTGCCATGGTTATCAAGGATTACACTACCATTGGTTCTGCATAATAAAGCCAAATGGAAAGGCATATATGGTAGCTCTAAACAGGCTGTAACTTATAACATTTGGGCAGCTAAGTAGGTCAGCGGATAATGTGCTGAGCCTGGAATCAGGAAAACCTTAGTTCAAATCCATCCTCAGACATTACTAGTTCTGTGACTCTGGGCAAGTCATGTAACCTGCTTGCCTTGATCCACTGGAGAAAAAGCAAACCAACCCAGACATGACTGGACAACAGCTAGCCAACAAAGAAGAGAACAGGAGTAAAGGATATCACTGAAAACCCTGTAACAGAAAGAGAAGATGGTCTAGTCACATGTCAAGAAAGAAATAATAAGCAGACAGCCTGGTACCCTCCTAATGTCAGTAGAAATTCAGAAAGACCTCCAGCACTTTAGTTGGACTCACAAAGGGAGGAGGGAGAGAAACTTTGGGAGACCATGGGCAGGTAGACGAAGATGGAAAGCCATGGATAATTTCAGTCTGCATTATTGGAGGGAACTCCTGACCTGATGAGATCAAAGGTCCAATTGAATAATGAGGATTGTAGTTAAACTTTTTCTATTACTGAGCAATCCTGGTATAAATCCAGCCTAGTCATGGTGAATAATCTTTTAAATATGTTGATGTAGTCTCTTTTCTAATATTTTATTTAATATTTTTGCATCGATATGCATTAGCAATATTTTGACATCTCTCCTGGCTTCCACTCCTGACTCTGGATCATTTTTCTTCATATTGGAAATGCTTCTAACCTTACAGCCCACTCCCTAGCCTCCTCCTCCTCCTATTTGTGAATTCCTTCCTAGAGTTTCTACTTCTAGAAATGTCCAGGCCAGCCAGGATCCATTTCTATCTCATCTTCTCTCCTTTCCTTAGAGAATCTGACTCTCCAAACATTTCTACCTCCACCCTAACTCCTTCCCACCCCCACTCCCCCATCGCCCTCTGGAGAGACCTCTTCACCAGCCATACCTCCCTTCTCTCTATATTCCCCTTCTAACTATATGGACTTAATCACTTTCATTTTTATTTATCTTTCCCCTTTCCCCTTCTCCTTTGCTTCCTGGATTTTTCAACTCTCTTTGATGTATCATCTTCTCTGAATGGAATGGAAGCTTCTTGAGGGAAGAAACTGCCTTTATTTTGGCTTGTATTTATTCATAACATTTAGCATAGTGCCTGACACATATTAAACATTTAATAAATGACTTGATTCACCTATGAATAGTATTGCTGACACCAGGTCCTACCTACCTTCTTTCCTATCAGGGTCAAGAGAATGGTTCTGTCCTCTGCCATTCGCAGGACTGTCCGGTTCCTAGGGAAAAACATGATTTCCTTAATTTATGGATAGCCAACTCTCACCTTTTCCTCTCCTAATCCAGATGATACAAAAATGAAGACCACCTCTGGCAAAAAATTAGAGCATTCCCTACTCTTCCTCCTTATTCTCTCATCTTTATCCACCTCAGGCATACCACCACTATCAATTCCCCATCCATCTCTGCCTTCTCCCTCCACTGTCCTTTCCTCAAAATCACTCAAGCACCCAGAATTCCCATTCATTCACCTCTCCTGTTTTCCTGAACTATACATACCTTCACTGATCTCAGCTTCAGGTTGGAATGTCTATATGCTTGATGTCATCATTACCATTAATGTTACCATGGTACTATCCCATATGCATATTTAAGATCTCAGAAGGGCTCCATCTAATCATTGCCTCATATCCTTTCTATTTTCTCTGTGCCTCAATCCTCTCAAATTTATTCTTTCTTTCCACTTAATAGAATTTTATTTTTTCCACATGTAAGGATAGTCTTCAATATTCATTTTTCCACATATGTATTTTATTTTATTTTTACATGTATATTAATTTTTTAAATACACATTTCTTTATGGATCATATTGGGAGAGAAAAATCAGAACAAAAGAAAAGAATCATGACAAAAGGAAAAAATAGAAAAAAAGTGAAAATAGCATGTAATATTCATTTTTGTAAGATTTTGAGTTCCAAAATTTTCTCCCTCCTTTCCCTCTTCCCTCCCCAAGAGGGACTCTGATTTTTATCATTTTAAATCATTTAAAACATTTTCACATTAATCATGTTGTGAAAGAAAAATCAATACAAAAGAGGAAAGCTGTGAGACGGGAAAAAAAGTGAAAATAGTATACTTCTATCTACATTCAGTTTCCATAGGTCTTTCTCTGGATGAAGATGGCATTTTACATCCCTAATCTATTGGAATTGTGATGGATCACTGTATTGCTAAGAAGAGCTAAGTCTATCATAGCTGATCATCATACAATTTTGCTGTTGCTGTGTACAATGTTCTCCTGATTCTGCTCATTTCACTTAATATCACTTCATGTTACCCTCAGTGATCAATACAAGCATGCTAATGTTTCCTTTGCTATTTTTCTTTGTGGTGTCTCATCACTCCTATTATGGCATAAGGACAAGCATGACGCCTTCTATTTCTTCATTCCCTTCACCCTCCATAGTGCCTACCATAATGTGGCTTGACCCTATGGTGTGAAAATAATAATAATAAAAAAAAATCATGATGCCTTGAACTTGACTGAGATAGCAATTGCAACTGAGAGGTTTTTTTTGAGTCAATCAGGGTTAAGTGATCTACCCAGGGTCACATAACTAATAAGTGTGTGAGGCTGGATTTGACTCAAGTCCTCCTAACTCTAAGATCAGTGCTCTATCTATTGAGTCACCTAGCTCCCCAACAATTAAGAATTATTATTTCATATGCCTCAGGTACTTATTGCCTCTTGTAAATTATAATTTTCTCAATTTTCTGTGCATGCATTGAATACTGGCTATAAAAACATATCAAAAAAAAAACAATGTTACATAGTGATTTTAGTGCTAGATTTGGATTTGGGAAGACGTGTTCAAATTCTACCTTCTCCTTGATAGCAGTGTGGCTGTGGATAACCCTTACCTTCAATTTTTTCATCTATAAAATGAGGTTGATGTGATATGTAGCACTCAAGTCATGGGGTTGTAATGAGGCTAAAATGAGATAACATATTAATGCATTTTGTAAATGCTAAAGTGATGTGTAAATGTGAACTACTATTATGATATAGTATATTATATTGATTATATTATCATATTTATATTTCAAATATATCACATTATATTATATTTCATTCTGTTATATCATCACATTATACTATTCTATGTTGTACTATATTTTATCATATATTTTTTCTATGCTATGTTATACTATTCTATGCTAAACTATACTATGTTTTCTTATGCTATATTATGAAATGATATACTATGTTAGATTCGGTTGTGCTATATTATATCACATTAATTATATTACGTGCTATGCTATATCATACCATATCACATTATATCATATATTATGTTATCTTATTCTATGTTATATAGTATTATGTTGTTATATTATATTATTATTATATATTAACAATATAACATTGTTATATTATATAATAATATGCTATATTATGTATGTTGTTATATTATGTTAATAATATGCTATATTGTGTGTGGGTGTGTATTGAGTTCGATAGCCCAGTAGATAGCTTGCACCTGGGATCAGGAAGCACTGAGTTAAAATCCAGACTCAGACACTTACTAACTGTAGGATACTGGGAAACTATGTTTATCTCAGTTTCCTCATCTACAAAATCAGCTAGAAAAGGAAATGACAAACCATTCCAGTATCTTTGCCAAGAAAACCCAAATGGGGTCACAAAGAGTAGAACAAAATTGAAAATGACTGAACAACAACAAAACAAAGCTTAGACTTGGACCCCAGCTTCCCAATTCTTACTATAATACTCTTTCCACTACACTGAGCTCTACAAACTGTGCTCTGAAAACTAATTTTAAAGGTGTTAAGAATTGAATTTTCTTTTCTTGATCTAGCCAAAACAACTTCTGATTCCAGAACTGGTAGTTTTCCTATATCACATCCCCTAATCTCTAGGGCAATAGGAGAATTAGGCTCTAGGGAATAGGATATAGAAAAACTACCAGACCTAATAACAGCAAGATTATTTGATGATTAACTTTGATAGACTTAACTCTTCTCAGCAGTATATAAATTCAAGACAATTCCAATAGACTTGAGATGGAGGATGCCATCCACATCCAAAGAGAGAACTATAGAGACTAAATGAAGATAGAAGCATACTATTTTCACCTTTTTTTTGTTTGCTTTTTCTTTCTCGTGATTTTTCCCTTTTGTTCTGACTTTTCTTTCACTGACTAACATGACTAGTATGGAAATATGTTTAAAGTTATTGTACATATATAACTTATATCACATTGCTGTGAAACAGGGAGAAAAAATAGTATTCAAAATTTTACAAAAATAAATCCTGAAAACTATCTTTACATGTAATTGGAAAAATAAAGTATAATTCAACTTTTAAAAAGAAGGAAGAAAAGAAGGGAATTGCCCTTGGAGTTCCTAGCAGGACAATCCTGAAATTCTGTTGAAAATTTTTCTCTTCTACAGAATCCTACATAGTTTCCATTCCCCAATTGATGGGCATCCCCTCAAGTTTCAATTCTTTGTCACCACAAAAAAAGCTATTGTAAATATTTTTGTACATATAGATGCTTTAAAAAAATCTGTTTTGGGATAGAGATCTAGTAGTGGTTTTGCTACATCATAGTTCTATAACCCTTCGGTCATAGTTCGAAATTGCACAACAGTTCACAACTACACCAACAATGCATTAATGTCTCATTTTTTCACACTCTCCAAAATTTATCATTTTTTCTCTCCTATTAGCCAATTTAACAGGTATGAGATAGTACCTCAGAATTATTTTTTGTTTTTTTTTAATAGAGCTTTTTGTTTTTAAAACATATGCACAAATAATTTGACATTGACCCTTGTATAACCTTGTGTTTCAGATTTTCTCCTCCTCCCCACCCCCTCTCCTAGATGGCAAGAAATTCAATATATGTTAAACATGTTAAAATATGTTAAATCCAATATGTATAAACATATTTATATAATTCTCTTGCTGCACAAGAAAAATCAGATAAAAAAGAAAGTAAATGATTAAAAACAAAATGCAAGTGAACAACAACAAAAAGAGTAAGAATGTTATGTTATGGTCCACACTCAGTTCCCACAGGCCTCTCCCTGGGTGTAGATGGCTCTCTTCATCTCAAGATCATTGGAACTGATCTGAATCATTTCATTGTTGGAAAGAATCATGTCCATCAGAATAGATCATCATATAGTATTGTTGCTGCCATGTATAATGATCTCCTGGTTCTGCTCATTTCATTTAGCATCAGTTCATGTAAGTCTCTCCAGGCCTCTCTGAAATCATCCTGCTGATCATTTCTTACAGAACAATAATATTCCATAACATTCATATATCATAATTTATTCAGCCATTCTCCAATTGATGGGCATCCATTCAGTTTCCAGTTTCTAGCCACTACAAAAAGGGCTGCCACAAACATTCTTGCACATATGGGACCCTTTCCTTCCTTTATGATTTTTTTGGGATATAAGCCCAATAGAAACACTGCTGGGTCAAAGGATTTGCACAGTTTGATAACTTTTTGAGCATAGTTCCAAATTGCTCTCCAGAATGGTTGGATCCGTTCACAGTTCCACCAACAATGTATCAGTGTCCCAGTTTTCCCACATCCCTTCCAACAATCATCCTTGTCTTTTCCTATCATCTTAGCCAATCTGAAAGGTATGTAGTAGTATCTCAGAGTTGTCTTACTTTGCATTTCCTTGATCAATAATGATTTAGAGCACTTCCTCATATGATTAGAAATAATTTTAGTTTCTCCATTTGAAAATTGTCTGTTCATATCCTTTGACCATTTATCAATTGGAAAATGGCTTGGATTCTTATAAATTTGAGTCAAGAATTGTTTTACTTAGCATTTCTCCAGCAATCATCATGCACGTGCCCTTTTCCCATCCTGGCTTCCAAATGTAACTCTTAAAATCAATACTACTATTCCTGCAAAGAACATGTCAATCAATTTTCTTATGATTCCATCACCATCCCCGTCCAAAATATTCCTCCCTGGCTACTGCTTCCCATTTTATGCTGTTTTCTACTATTAAAATTTAAGTTCAAGTTCAAAAACTGTTCTTATTTGCATTTGTTTATTCAGCAATTAACTGGCATATAATTGCTTTAAAAGTGTGCCCTGCTCCCTTCCCCATTCATTGTCTAATGGGAAAGAGAAGAGCTCTTACACCTTCTATATTTGTGAAAATGCTTTTTAAAATATTTTCTTGGATATAAGAATGTTATGAAATATTTGATTATGCAGGTGTTTTAACTTCCAGAAAATTAAGCTCTGCATGGAAGAGAAGTATTTATTCAATGTCATCAGGTTGCATGTTGCCAATGAAGATGCAAAGCCTGGCTGTAAATTAACATATAAGGGGCATCATTTTCAAACCTTTCCCAAGACACACAAATGCCTCCCATCCCTCCATGCACTCCTACTCCATGTGGCATCCCACCCAACCTCTAGTTATTGGAGGGATTAAGGAATAAGCACAGGTGGAAATAAATACTACCCAGCTGTCAGGCTCAGAATTTTAGCATCCTCCCTGCCATGGGTTTTTGGATTTAATGTGTGAGCTTTTACTTCCTGCTATTTCTGGAATTGCTATTTATGGAATGATCTTTGAGTTTATCTGAACTTTAGCCCTGGGGGGAATAAATGTAACACAGGATCATAGAATTTAGAGTTAGAACAGTAAAAGCCTGAGATTCCTTATGGATTTTCCAAAAATGCATGCATGCCTTGTATTATCCTTTCAATATATTCAGGGTCCATTTGTGCAGAGAATTAGGGATTAATAGTCATAGTTCTAAATACATCTTAAGCACTCATCATCTTTGTCCAGTGTCTGTGTGGTGTATTTATTCTTACATTTGGCTGCCTGGATTTTATTTTGACTACAGCACTAAGACACAGTGTTCAGAGCACTGAACCAGAAACTACATTAAATTACATCTTTTTAAGGCATGCAAGTGTGTGTATTGTGTGTGTGTGTGTGTGTGTGTGTATATATGAGACAGAGACAGAGAATAGAGTGAACGCAAAAGTGGCAAGACAAAGAAACAGTTTTATTTTTCTCAGTCTAGTTTGATTTGGAGAATCTACTAGCTAAACTGACCTATCTAGTTCATAAAAATATGATATCCTGCCCCCCACTCTGTACTCCTGATACTTGATTTGGTGGAATGGAAGAAGAGGTACCATGCAATAGATATAAAGTCAGCCACCATCCATGTTACTCTTTTTTGGCAAACTCTCTACTTTAAAAAAAAGAGGGTGCTTTGAAGAAAGTTATTGTTTGAATAATTCCTAGACATCAGAAGGGTATGACTAAACTGAGTGGATAAACTGAATGGGTGGAGGGATTAATTTTTGGAAGTCTGGGTTCATAGATTGTCCATACTTTACAGGAACAAAGAAGGGAAATAGCAAGGTCGATGACAATGTGCTCAATCTAGGTAGACCCTAGTATCCTAGTGGATGGTGGGGTGGGATGTAAAGTATGTTCTGATACTATGGAGAGTTAAGGTGGCTTTTCCCTCTCTGGTCTCCCAATTGGGACATCACATGGGATGTCCCAATTTACAATCTCCCAAGATAGGACCAGGTAGTCATCTAATGCTAATGTTGCCTTCATCATCCACATTCACAATGATACCAACCTAGGTGATGCAACCTATATTAAGTTATCACCCTAATAATACTTAGTATTGGGGGAGAATAGAAGGCAATTTCCCATTAGCACTAGGTTAAGTAGGTAGTAGAGCAGAAAAGAAGCTAAAGACTTATAGTCAGAGGAATCACAGGATCACAGATTTAAAGCTAGAAAAGATTTTGGAAATCAAGGAGTCAAATTACCTCATTTTCAAGATAAGAAAAGTGAGGCACATAAAGGTGAAGGGCTTATACAAGGTCATCCTATTGTTAAGTGATAAAGTCGGGATTTGAATTCATATCCACTGAATCTATATTCTCATCCACTTTCCACTGATCCAATACTTCTTTAAAAATGATTCAGTGTTTTACTGAAAAGAGATCAAGTGATGTCTCCTTTTCTTTGCTGTTTCTATATCTTCTCAGCAATTCATGAATCTTCCAAGAAAATTGCTACCCACTTAAGAAGCAGCTTCTTCAGATAATTCTTCTTACAACCCAGAAAGTTCAGTACAATGGGCTGAGGCTAATCTGAAATCAAAGAACCTGGCTTCAAATACCAGCTCTGCTATTATCCTAGTCAGGTTAGTTCTCCAGCTCCAGCTTATGGATGATGGATCCATAAGATTTGGAACCAGAAGGGAAGGATTGTCACTCCCTCATTTTACATATGAGAGGGCAAGCTTAAGTAAGTGATTCATACATGGTCTCTTCTTCTGTCAAATGATGGGGTTGGACTGGATGACCTTGAAAATTTCTTTCAAGTTCTGAATCTAAGATGTTCTGAAGGCTATCTTCAGAAACTTTTTAATAAATATGGTAGAAGGCAGCAGAGAGAGTAGTGGTCCTGGAATCAGGAGGTCCTGAGGTCAAATCTTGTCTCAGACACTTAACATTTACTAGCTGTGTGACCCTGAGCAAGTCACATAACCCCAATTGCCTTGCCAAAAAAAGAAAGAAAAAAATAAATAAATGCATAAATATTTCTGCATATCCAATTCTGTTGTGCATCATTATTTTCTTTAACTTTAATTTTGTTATATTTTTTGACATCATCTTCATCTCTATATAGTTTCTCCTTCCCTCCCCAAAGAACATTCCTTGTAACAAAGAATAAAAAAGGAAGGGGAAATGAAACTCATACAAATTATCCAACATATCAACCCAGTCTGACAGTAGATGTGTTGAACAGCTGCTTTTTTAAAAGATCTTTTCCAAACACCCAGACCTCTTGATTTACCTTTTAAAAATAGTATAAATTCAGCTCAATAATACAGCATGCTGGGACTTTTTTTCTTTCTTTTTTCTTTTTTTTATTAAAGCTTTTTTTTTCTTTACAGTAATTGTTTACTCTTCTATACATTGCTTATAAGGTGATGTAAATCACAACCCATTTTATAGATGAGGAAACTGAGGATCAGGAAGGTTAAGACATTTGTCCAAGGTGAGGCTTCTAGTGTAAACACTAGAGCTGTGTTTATGAATCCAAGTCTTTTGATACCAAGACCAATACTTTCCCATTACATTCAATTCATTCATCCAATTCCATCCAATTTGATTCTATCCAGATCAATTCAGTCAATTCAGCAATCATTGATTAAGCACTTACTAGGTGCCAGGAACTATTCTAGGCTGTGGGAAATACAAAGACAAGTCAGTAAGGAGTTTATATTCTTGGAGGAAAGATGGGGAAATAGAGACAAGAACATGTACAATATGTATATAGATAAATAAAAACAAAATATATGCAGATTAAATACAAAGTAATTAATGGGGAGTACTAGCAATTGATGTAATCAGGAAAGGAGCCTTGAAGTAGGTAACACTTGAATCTACAAGGGATCTGTGAGTGAATAAACATTTATTAGGCACCTACTATTCACCAGTTACTATCCTAGGTACTGTGGAAACATACAAAAATGATATAAATATCTCTAGAGAGTTAACATTACAATAGGGGAGTGTACCAGATAGGACAGTAGAGGCTAGAGAAAGTGTTTCAAATCTGGGGAATCACAGGGATTGTGGGTAAAGGCATAGGGCTATTGATTTTCTGAAGTAACAATCATAGTAATGATCTGATTATTGTTCTCTGAGCAAAAGCAAGAAGTGGAAAGGATAGGAAAAGAAGGTGATGGAGTGAGGGTCGGGGGTGAAGGTGAAGATTAGTGTAGATTTGGAAGGTAGAGGCAGTGGGTAGGATTCAAGGAAAACATTATTAAGTTTGGGTCTGAATGTTTTTGTTATTTGTATTTATCACTTTATCTTATGACTCAAAAGTCTAGGACATGCTGCTTCTTCTCCTTGTTATATTTCAAAAATTCAAATCCAGAGGAGTTTGTTACCTCCTGCCTCTCTCTCTCAGTATGAAATGGCTGGGCCCAACAGCTGCCTGAGCTCTTCAATAATATATTGTATTTTATTTATGAAATTAAATATATACAAAAGCAAAGATCATTGGGCTTGGCAATTGAGCTGGCAAATCAACTTCATGTTCAGCCAGTATGGCCAGTTTCAAAATGAGCATCCTTGTCAATGGTGACTCAATGTAGATGAGTAGATGAGCCATTGAGACCAGGATGAATCCACAAAAATATCTGCTGTATAAGGCAGTGAGAAGATTTAGGTATGGAAAGGAGGGCAGAAAGGAAGAAAGTCCAATGAGAATTTTCTAATTAGATCTTTTCTTTCTTTCCCCAAAATCCCCATTGCCTCGGGGATTAAGTGACTTGCTCAGGATCACACTTCTAATAAGTGTCAGAATTTGAACTCAGATCCTCTTTACTCCAGGGCCAATGCTCTATCCACTGTGATCTAGCTGCCCCAAATTGGGCTTTTTCCAAAGAAAGGTCAATACTGGGAGTAAAATCAATGTTTCTTTTTTTTTTTTTTTTTGCTTTTTGCTGAGGCAATTGGGGTTAAGTGACTTGCCCAGGGTCACACAGCTAGGAAGTGTCTGAGACCAGATTTGAACTCAGGTCCTCCTGACTTCAGGGCTGGTGCTCTAACCATTGCGCCACCTAACTGCCCCTACAATCAATGTTTCATGATATTTGTAGTATTAATTAATTTTATTAATTTTTTTACAACTTGCTCAATATTTTAAATTTCCTTTAAAAAATAACATGTAGTTGGGGCAGCTAGGTGGCGCAGTAGATAGAGCACCAGGCCTGAAGTCAGGAGGACCTGAGTTCAAATCTGGTCTCAGACACGTAACAGCTGTGTGACCCTGGGCAAGTCACTTAACCCCAATTGCCTCAGCAAAAAAAAAAAAAAATAATAATAATAATAACATGTAGTGCTTTACAAAGCACCCATTTGCCTCCCATCATCAATTCTTGTAATGTATCAGTTTAGGGGAGGGGGATCTGCATGATGCAACAAGTCTGGGTTTAAGTCCCAGCTCGGCCACTAACTCCCTATTTGACTTTGAGCTGGTCAGTCTCTGAGCTTCAGGTTCCTCATCTGTAAGATGAGAGACAGGAGCAAAAGGTTTCTAAGTTCCCTTCCAGGTCTGAGTTTTTGATCCTAAGTTTATTACAATAGTTAAGAATAAGAACTAGCATTTATATGGTCCTTTAAGGTTTGCTACGTGTTTTACAAACAGATCTTTACAGATTTGTTGTTCATTCTTCATTTTTTTTTCCTTCTGAGGCAATTGAGGTTAAGTGACTTGCCCAGGGTCACACAGCCAGGGAATGTTAAGTGTCTGAGGCTAGATTTGAACTCAGGTCCTTCTGACTTCAGGGCTGGTGCTCTATCCACTGTGCCACCTAGCTGCCCCTATTCTTCATTTTTGAAGAGAACCAATGACATCAGCAGGATGATGTTCTGACTTCCAAGTGAATTAGATTTAAATGAGGCAAGGTTCAATGGCAAGATATAGGTCAGGACAACTGATAATGGTTTAGGATTCAGTGGAAGACTTTGGCGACAATCCTTCCGGTTAAGTCATCGATCCCCAAACCGACTGGATGGCCACCATCAGAATGTTGTAAATTGGAATGAGGTGGGGATGTTTCTGCTGTAGCTAATGGTTGGCCCAGATTACTCCCCCAAGATCCTTTGCAACTCTAAAAATGTAGGAATTTATACCATCCCCAGGTCTCTACATGAAGCAGAGCTTCAGGCCTTTTTGTCTCTCTGAACCCTGCTCTGGTCAGACCATATCTGTAGAGTTTTGTTCAGTTCTGTGCAATATATTTTCGGAAAGGTATTGCTAATCTAAAGATTATCTAAAGAAGGACAAGTAGAATGATGAAGGGCCTTGGATTCGTGCTATACGATGATCAGCTGAAGGAGCTTAGGATGTCTAGTCTGAAGAAAAGAAGAATCCCTCAGGGAGGATATGATGGCTGTCTTGAAGTATTTGAAGGACTGGGTGATGGAAGAAGTGTTTAACATACTTTACTTGGGTCCAGAAGGAGCAACAGATAGAAGATTAAAACAGTCACATATTGCTTTGAAGTAAGGGAGAGCTTTCTACCAACATAGCTATTTTAAAGTAAATTACTTCTAGATGACTGATTCTCAAGTGGAAGAGACTGGTTTTCAAGTCAGACCTGACATTAGCCTCCTCTTATAGCATGTAAGTAGGGAGTAAAGGAAAATTTTCTGGCCACTGACCCTCCACTTCACCCCCATATAGGCCCGCTAAGGGTGACTGGCCAGTGATAGACAGACAGACACACATACACACTGCATTGGTCTGTTATGGGTGACACAGAGCCCCCCTCCTTCCTGGCCATTGACACTCCTACACACATAGGCCTACAGAGAGACTGGACAATCACTCTCTTTTCTTCCCCCTCATTCCTTCCTCCCTTCTTCTCTCTCTCTATTTCTCTCTGTCTCTCTCTCTTTTACTGTTTCTATGTCTCTGTCTCTCTCTTTGTCTCTTTCTCTGTCTCTCTCTCTCTCTGTCTCTTTCTCTCTGTCTCTGTGTCTCTGTCTCTCTGTCTCTCTCTTCTCTTTCTCTCTGTCTTTGTCTCTCTCTCTCTGTCTCTGTTTCTTTCTCTCTTTTACTGTTTCTATATCTCTGTCTCTCTCTTTGTATCTTTCTCTCTCTCTATCTCTTTCTCTCTCTCTGTCTCTCTCTTTCTCTGTCTCTGTGTCTCTGTCTCTCTCTTCTCTTTCTCTCTCTCTCCGTCTTTGTCTCTCTCTCTGTCTTTGTCTCTCTCTCTCTCTGTCTGTCTCTGTCTCTTTCTCTTTTACTGTTTCTATGTCTCTGTCTCTCTCTTTGTCTCTTTCTCTCTGTGTGTCTCTCTCTTTCTCTCTGTCTCTGTGTCTCTGTCTCTCTCTTCTCTTTCTCTCTCTTTCTTTGTCTCTTTCTCTGTCTCTCTGTGTCTCTGTCTTTCTCTGTCTCTCTTTTACTGTTTCTATGTCTCTGTCTCTCTCTGTCTCTTTCTCTCTCTCTGTCTCTGTCTCTCTCTATGTGTCTCTCTCTGTCTCTGTCTCTCTCCCTTTTACTGTTTCTATGTCTCTGTCTCTCTCTTTGTCTCTTTCTCTC
>JAJPUD010006137.1:23358-82153 GCA_023553655.1 Myrmecobius fasciatus | reverse complement strand
TTTCTATGTCTCTGTCTCTCTCTTTGTCTCTTTCTGTCTCTGTATCTCTGTTTCTCTGCCTCTGTCTCTCTGTCTCTCTCTGTCTCTCTCTCTCTCTGCCTCTCTCTTTTATTGTTTCTCTGTCTCTGTCTCACTCTCTCTGTCTCTTTCTCTCTCTCTGCTCTCTGTCTCTTTCTTTCTCTCTCTGTCTCTCTGTCTTTGTCTCTCTGTCTCTCTGAGTCTCTCTCTATTTTACATACACACACAAGTATATACACACATACCAGGAAGTTCCTTATTATAAGCTATTTCAAAATGGAATGGGCAGACAGCAAATAGTATGCACCAAAGAGGAAGTTCCAAAACACACACACACACACACACACACACACACACACACACACACACACCTGCTGAGGATGGCACAGAACTTCCCTCCTTCTGGTCACTGACACCCCCACATACATAGGACTGCTGAGGATGGCATAGAACCCCCCCACCTCCTCAAAGGGCTGGCTGGCAATGGCAAGAGACTGGAACCTCTTCTCCACTCCCAGTATGCTCCATGAGAAACCTTTCAGGGGTTAAAGGAAAAGGAGAGAGTAAGCAAGCAAGAAACAAAAGAGGAATAAAGTCAAGAAATCTGCCATGAAGCTTCTTGCAGGGAAATGCAGAGAAAGTCATTTCCAACTTCTTTCATCTCATAGATGAAGCTACGAAATAAAAGGGCAGAGCAGCGAACACAAGGGCTTTTAATCTGTCTCATCTCCTTCATAATAACTGCAAATTTTCCCTGGGCTCCTGGGAGTGAGCCTCTTTCCTCTGTCTCCGGCTTATCTCCCCCCTCCATATTTCACAGCCTGCTCAGCTCCCCTCACTCTCCTGCCCCCGGCCTGGTCTCTTCTAGGCCTATGGGAGCCTGTAGCTCCCAGGGCCTCATTGTTTCCGGCCGGGGAGGAGGCTCAGAGAGGGAATTGAAGGCCGGTCAAAGGGAAAAGGCAGCAGCATCGCTGCTTCATTAACAGGAGCTTTTCAGCAGCAAACATATCAGAGTGAGGTCTTTTCAGAGGCAGTAATTAGCAATTTGGAGCCTTCACCCCTCAGGAGAGGCAGCCGCAATCTAACAAGTGGGAACAGTGCTAGGCTCCCTTTTTTAAAAAAAATCCTTAATATTTATTGTTTTCCATTTTCTCCAATCTCCCCTTAACCCATCCTTCCCAGGCATTGTCCGGCCCTCCTCCACACCAGATAAGGGGGTTTTTATTAATCACTCTTTTAATTCCCTGCTAATGATAACTTTCTTTCTCACTGAGAGAAGTTAATCTTTCTTGGGCATTGAGAGAAAGAAGAGTCTTGGGAACAAGAGACAGTGAGAATGATGAGGATAAGATGACAGCCCAAATTACCTCCTCCCATCCTTTCCCACCCTGTAATTTATACTGCTTGTCCCATAAACATGAGGTGGTGACTTACTCTCTCCAAAGGAGAGTGCCATCAACCTTGTCCTGTGTTGAAGACAGAGGGAATATGGCTGCCCAATAGCAAGTATGACTTTAACTCATCCCCCCTTCTAGACAATAAGCAGAGGCCCAAGGCAGGGGTTTGGTGGAGGTGACAGTTATTTTTACAGCCCAGGTCCCTCTTGGATGAGCCCCTTCAAGGATGGCAGCAATGTTCCAAGGCTATAGCAGGGTAGTTTGGGCCTTCAGACTAGAGACCAGATGCTTATGTGATGGGCATTGTCAGGGCTGGCCACACTACTCTAGACCAAAGACCTGGGCACCTTGCCTACCAGTCAGGCACCCTTGGATGATGACCCAAACCTCCTGGTCACCTCTGATCCACCATGTCACCCCCCCTCCCACCCGACTCACCTCAATGAATGGAACTGGCCAGTGAAAGGTTCCTGAGGAGCTATGGACTCTGTGCCATAGAGGAGTCAGCAGAGCGTAGCACTCAAGAGAAGGAGGGAGAACCCCTGAAAATCCCCTCCGAATTATAAACATATCCTCTTTAAGTACATTTCTAAGGATAACATTTGTATTACGCTGTCCTGTGCCTGCTGATAGGGGCCCCTCTTATCTCCTCTGTCTTTGCTCCTTTCTCTCAGCTCTGCTGGGAGAGGTCCCTATCTGAAGCAGGGCTGGCAATCCACTTCTTTGCAATTGTTTCAATCCAGGGGAAAAATTAATTTCTGCCTATCGTTAATTGAGAGAATTGTGTGGAGGGCGAGGGAAGGGGAGGGGGAGGGAAGAAGGAAGGAGGTAGAGGGGAGCAATCGTGTTATTAACCGTGTCCCTTTCATAAGCAAATATCCTGATTTCCATCAGTGAGATGAGAGCCTCATTAAAGCAGGAAGCAGAGAGGTGATTAGAGAACTTTGAAGAGCTATTGAGCTAAGCGGGAGGGTCATTGGGATCGGGAGACCAAGGGAATTTGGGAGGGACTGGTTTAAGATGGAAAGCCACCCGCCTTCCTATTCTCTTTTAAATATGGCTTTCCCTCTCTCAATCCCAATTGCCAATTGCCTTCTACCCAACATCCACCCCAAGACAATCCCCAAAGCACTCAACTAGAGTTGGGAGGGCTAGAAGAAAGCTGGTGGGAACTAAGTAAAAGGAACAGCATAAAAGACTCCCTCCCCAGGCTATGGAGATGGAAGCTTATGGTGGCTAGGAGATGGGGGGAGGGCAGTGGAATAGTTGCCCTGTGTGTGTCCATGAGGGATAGAATAATGGGCAGTAGTCACTGAACTTTGGGCTCAGGAAGAAGGGGACAGCACCCCTGCAAGGGGTAGCTAAATCTTGGCTCCATCATACTCGGCCATATTAGGTCGCGAGTAGCAGATGATCATATGACAAGATCAGGAGAACTCAGGGAAGAGGTCCAGCCACTTGGAAACTAAAGGTCAGAATAATGCAATAGTTCAAAGCCAAGTAGGAAAGAGCTAAGAATTTCCTTGGTCTCTGCCTCAGACAGGAAACCACTTGTTTTATATGCTTCTAATGGCTACTTTTCCAAAGTGTGGTCAACCAGGACTAAGACTGACTGCTTCAGAGCAGCGGCTCGATAGACCTTGACAGGCCATGGCACTACAAGGCCAGCTTCCCCTGGATGAAGCTTCAGGCAAAATGTGACATTAGAATTTGTACACAGGTCGTCGGTATCAGTTCTTTAGGATATGAGGCAGATTCCCTTGTGTCTGCTTAGAAGATTCAAACTATCCCCATTCTATTTGAGTCAAGGAATGAAAACACATGTTAATTCTCCCATCAGAAGAGACAGACCTATCTCTCAGTCTGGGGAAGTGGGGATGAGGGAAGGGGAAGAGGTACACACACTGCTTTCTTCCAAACTTCCAAAGCAGGAGTCAGTGCAAGTAAGGGGAAGCCACAGTTGGTCTATTATTCTTGGAAATCACTCTGCTGTCTGCCTACAATCAGGTCACTCCTTTCTGAATCAAAAATAAGAAAAAGAAGCACAGACAATAACAACCACCACAATAATAACCATCACTTGTTTTTATACAGTGCGTTAGCTTTTACAGAGTGCTTTGCATGTATTATTGTCTCATCTGATCCAAAATGAAGCCAGAGAAAGAAGCAAGAAAAAAGAGAGAAAACAGAAAAGTGAGGAAAGCAAGGGGCACTTGGTAGGAGTTCAGAACAATCTCCATTCTCTACAATGCTTTCTGTTTAAAAAAATAAAAAAGGAATGATGGAGAAGGGGAGAGAGTCAGACAAGTTTAATGATGTGTGTTCAAAGCTCAGATTGGAAAAATGACAGAGAAAAGCAGCCTGTTTCGGCACTAATAAATTGTTCTTTGCTGTTAGAGGCGCCTGTCGCAGCATTAATACAGGCCCCTAATACACGGGTCAGGGTTAAGTAATTTTCTCCGGCAACTTAAGCGAATAATGAAGCTGGCAGCGGCTGGTGGTGCGGTGGGAGAGATGGTCTATGCCGCCGGCACTTTGTCTTCATTTATTATGCCAGCACCGGCGGCACGGACGGGAAGCCTCCGCCGAGGAGATATCGCTTCATTTCGGCAAGGTAATGAAAGCCGGGTTGGGGGGAGGATAAACCAATTTGCTGGCTGACACAGGAAGGAGTGATTTGCGGACTCAAGAGAGGGAGAGGAGGGTCCGAGTGAGAGAAGGTACAAGGCTAAACCAAGGTGGGTCAAGGCCCTTCTTGAGACAATGCCACAGACCAGAACCAGGAAAGGGTGATGAGTGGAGCTCAGTAGGACCAGAGCTTGGTAAGGGAAAGGAAAATTCAGGGGAGAAGGAAAGCGAAGACCATGATTGAGGTGAGAGAAGGGAGACTCGTCTAGGAAAGAGGATATACACAGACCAAGACATAGGGGAACAAGGGACTCCAGGTGAGACCTGAGAATGGAGAGTTGCAGGAAAGAGTAGAGTCAATGGGCCAAAAGATGGACGGTAAGAATAGAGGTTAAGGTCTGGAGGAGAAAATTAAATTATGAGCAAGAGGAAAATGAATGTTAAGCCAAACAAAACCTGAACCATGCATAGCCAAAATATATCTGTTGGAATAAAAATTTTGAAGCCCCTAAGAGATGCCCACCCATGAAAATAACAATAATAGCTCAAATTTCTATAGTATGTTAAAGACCCTGGCTTCCTCCCCATTCCAAGTGAAATGCTACCTTCTACAAGAAGCCTTTTCTCATTCCCTTTAATATCAAAAACTAAAGCTTCCCCCCTGAGACTGCCTCCCATTTGTCCTGTGGACATCTTTTTGTGCATTGTTCCTTGCATATTATCTTCCCCATCAGTCTATGAGGTCCTTAAGAACAGAAACTGTTTTTTGCTTTTCTTTGTATCCTTAATACTTGGCACTTAGTAGGCACACTCAATAAAAGCTTATTCACTTAAGGTTTACACATAATAGATCACACAATGGCCCTTTACAAATGAAGATTCTGAGACTAGGAGCCATCTTAGAGGAAGAAAGGGTGAATTTGAACTCACTTCATTTCAAGTGCAGTGCTTTATCATCTCTATTGTTTTTGTTCATCTTAAAAAAAGAGTCCCCAGAGATTATATAACTTGATAATGAGGAATTTAGGCATTGGAGGCAAGTCAGATAGATTAACAATGCCTAACTTGACTTCCCAGAGTTCTTGGCCCTTCTTTCTGTCAGTCCCTTGGACTGTGCATTCCAAGTCTTTAGGCCAGTGAACTTGGGGTCCTGACATTGTCTCAAGGATGAAAAGAATATGATGGGATTTTGAGAACAATATCCTAAGAAAGAAGCTAACTTCATATTCTATGGAAAGAATTCTCAGTTACCTTACAGGGAGGGAAGAAGAGGAGGGAAGATAAATCTAAGCACTGCAACTAAAAGGGCATGTAGTTGTTTTTTTTTTGGGGGGGGGTTGTTTTTTTTCTGAGCTAGTTCTTTCCTCCGAACTGATAGTAACCCTACTACATGAGGATGGTGCTTCATAATCAGCCTCCCAAGTCCATCCTTCCTACCTACAACCATGGGATTATAGGCCAGAAGATCATATAGAAATGGAAGGAATCCTTTTGGTGCCTTATCCGGATCCAAACTGAAATCCATACTGTTGTGTTGGCTCAGACTCCTTATCCTGCAATTTTAATTTGTTACCAGCTCTATCATTTCCATGCTTAATCCGTAGCAAGAACTGAGAAGATGGTACAGACGTGTATTAAATGGGGAAAAGCTGAATTCCAACAATTCTGCTGCATCTAGCTTCCTAAAGTTATGGGAACAATAACTACTTATATTTCCACACCATGTTTGCACCATGCAATGCATATATGGTTGGAGGAGGGTAGAAAGATGGCATATACCAAAGAGGCTTGGGCTGAGTGTTTCACCACCATCTTTTGAAGGCTCAATGTTGCCCTGTGTGGCAGTTTCCTTTATATTTCCTTTCAGCACCAAAGTACATGGACAGCTCCAATCATTCCACAAAGAGACTTGAGGGCAAATGGAGGCAGCCCTCACCCTCAGTTCCTCATCCCTTTAGCAAGTTTTCAAAATCTCCACTATCTGTTCTTGCCAATTCCCCAGAAAGCAGAGCAGATCCTTGAGAAATCAAAACCTGTAATGTTGATACCCAGCAATCCCTTCCCTTCCCCCTTCCCCTTTGCACACACACACACACACACACACACACACACACACACTTCTGAGTAGAACTGCCACTTTTCCCCTGATGTGGGTTAAGGATTTCCAATAAGGACCAAGTATTTGAAGCTTAACACTGCAGTCTCTGGAGGAGCTAGGCCAATTTCACACTAATCTAACCCATGAAGGGAGAGAGCATCGGAAGCAAAAATTACATCAAAGAGAAGTTAATGCCGAGAAGCAGCCAACATAAAAAGGAGCTGCTTTCAGTTTCAAATGACTACACAGAGGTGGATTAAGAGATCAGGCTGCTGAATGCCTGTATCACCACCTTCTGTGCCCAGATGCTCAGCAGAACAGAATACTCTTCAGGGGATGTTTAAGAATGAGGGGCCCAGGGTAGAAATTGTGTCTATACATCGCCTACTTACCAACAGAACACGCCTTAGGCTAAGAGTGCTATAAGGGAAAAAATGTTTAGGAATGGCAACAGTTTTTCAGTACTCCCCCCTCCCACCCAAATCTGTATGAACATACATGGCTCTGAAAGATTGGAAAAGGGGATGAGACTACTTCTGGAAGACAGGAACCATGTTTAACTTATTTTGTATATCAACTAGCACACTTCTCTGAGCAAGGAGGCATTTTAGTAGTAGTAAGTAAGTAGTAAGTAGTTAGATAGTAACCATAGAGGCAATGGGAGACTACGTTAGCCTAACTAGCTTTATTCACCAACTCTGTAGCATGAGGAATGGGTGTCATAGTGGAAAAAATACTAGCTTGGCATTTGACAGCTAGTATTCTGTCCTGAATTCTAGTGACAAACTAGATGTGTAATTTCATGTACTTTTTGAGTCTCAATTTACTCTTCTGTAAAATAAGAATTAAACTATAGTCTTTTCCAATTATATGACCTATGTATGTAGGAAGTTTTAATTTCACCTCTCTTCCCTGATGGGGAATTGCACAACAACAAAGATCTTTCTCCTTTCAGCTCAATGAGAAAATTTCTGAAGGCATTCAGTGCACACCTGAGTCTACCTCTCTATAAGAGAGCTTTGGTAAGATCTCCTTAAATATCTTCTTTCTTATACTCTGACAGGACCTCTTGAGTTTCCAAAAGCACTATATTTTGAGCAATAATTACACATAAGTATAGGAAATACCCCTTTTTATTGATTCTGGCCATTGCTAGGTATGTGACTGCTAGCAAAGCACTCCATTTCCCAAAGCTTTAACTTCCTTATCTATAAAATGAGGATAATAATCACACAACCTCGTCCATAGGGCTGCTGTCACAAAATAATTTTATAAGAACCTTAAAATACCATAGAAATGTGATCCAGCATTATGTCTGCCCTGAGCTGAGGATTAAAGGATATGTCTTCCTCATCTTTCTCATCCAGCATTTAGCACATAGTAGGAGCTTAATGTATGTTTACTAATGGACTGACTTTCTACCAGTCATCCCTCCTTCCCGGCAATCTGGCTCTTTGATCCACTGATTTGGGGAAAGGGCAGACAGGAAAAAGAACCTAAGGTATAAAAAGAGAAGATGTGTTCAGGTGTATGCTTCTTGGGAAAGAAGACACGGGCGTCCCATTTGAAGTGAAGCTGAAATGAGTCCTGCCCTCCTCCCTTTCCCTGCCCCCTCCCTATCCCCCTGCCAGAAGCCTGACAAGTGTAAATCCCAGAATGAATGAAGGCGCCTAGCCTTATAAAGCTGGTGTCTCTGCACGCATCTCTGCTCTGATTGACTTGTCGGCTCTCTGAGGCTGACTCTATCATCTCCTCGGTGCCTCCAATTCCAGGTGTGATTTAGTTTGGAGATGAGAGGTGACAGTTAACATTGGTACTCGTCACTGTAGATCAGACGCAGTCATGCTGTCTTCTTTCTTCTCTCCCTCCCCCTTGCTCTCCTGTTCCCCCTCCTCACTCCCTCCAGAGGCTCCATTTGGTCATCAGGCACTCTAATCCTTCCTGCTTATTCAGACCTGAGACCACCAGCTTTGTCTCTTCCTTTCACCTTCTCTTCCAGCCCCTTTCACCATCTGTATTATGATTGCTTTCTTCCAGGGCTCTTCAGTGTCAATTTTTTCCTTCCTTATTTATCTTTCCCTATACACATATCTGACTTACTTTGACCTGACCCCATGAATGTCACAAAATCAGACTTTTCTTTTATGAAACTCAAGGAGGTTTTACTTTCTTTATCTCTATTTCTCAAGAGGCAGAGTCCTTCAGCAGATATAGAGCCAGCCTCAGAAACCAGAACACTGGCTTCCAATACCACCTCTAACACATACTAGCTTTGTGATTCTGGGTCTGTCACTTCCTGGTGCTTTGGACAACTCTTTAAGATTATAAATTGAAGAGAAAGCTCCAACCTCCATTAGTAGAAGAATTTTCCTCTATCAGGCCTTCTCTCTATTTCTCACTATCCCTAATTGATTGCCTGTTTTCCTAATTTGATGATTCTCTTCACTTTATTTCTTCCCACCTTTGCCACTTAAAGATATGCCTACTGTGCAGGTGACATGAAAATTCATGTCATCTTTCTGGGCTTCAGTTTCCTCATCTGTAAAATGAGGGTGTTGGACTAAATGATCTCAAAGACCTTTAAAATATTAGAATAGGAGCAGAATTATACTTTTAACCAGTACATTACAGATTTTTTCAGAACCAAGGACTCAGAGGGAGGGAGGAAGTTACATGGTCCAGATTTCTTCTGTTCCTCATGATACCATAGAGAAAATACCCAGAACACTAAAGAACTAAAGCTGGTGGGGAGATGTGGACAGAGAATAGCCCATACTGGATTTCAGGGTGGTATCTTTCAGGCAAACAGCAAGTGATAGATTTGCTTTTGCCTCCTCTGCATGTGTGAGCAGTCTGAATGAAAGGGTCATAGAACTAGGGGAAATTTTAGCTTGACTGCTCAGCAGCCTCTAGCTTAGACTTACCCAAATCCTCCTATGTAGACATGTGCCTTCCTTGTTCCTAAGATTCTCTGAAATCATATATTTGGAATAGGCAATCTCTCCAGAGAAGGAAGTTGCATAATTCCCTGGACCACTTCTTCAAGAAATTTGGAAATTTTGCTTAGGCCCCTTAATTCCTCTTGTTCCCTTGGAGCTATTCTCACTGCTAATCATCCTGTATCTAACATAAGGCATAAGAAATCTTTGCATATTAATAAAGAAAGAAGATGAGAGGATCATAGTGGTAGGCTGGAGCCAGCTCATAGATGCTCACAAGAGCTGGTTGTTAAATTTTCAGTGTGAGCATTTACACCTCAGAGATCAGCAAGTGCTATAACTCGGGACTTGACTTATTATTTTATTTTTTGCCTAGACTTAAAAAAGTAATAGAGAAATATTAATAATACATATTATACTTAAAAGTGCATCTTGTGTACTTTTTCTGAGAATTAGTTGAACATTTTTTGTTGGGTCTGAAGGACTGGCTGATAAACTGAAAGTAGGCACTTTTAGAGGGATCCTCCACTCTTCTAGCAATGTTAGCATTTGCTAAATATGAAGAGCTAGAGAGGCTTCTCATAATGAATAGAATCATTTCAGTATTTTCATCTTGATAGGGTCTAGTATAAAACATCAAAAGCTTTGCATTCTATTCCTGACTCTTTAACTAACTTGTTATGTGAGGTTAGGCAATTCACTCCAATATTCAGTTTGTGGTTATTGTGCTATTTTCAGTCATATCTGACTCTGATTCCCATCTTGGGATTTTCTTGGTAAAGACATTGGAGTGGTTTTCTATTTCCTTCTCCAGCTCATTTTACAGATGAGGAAACTGAGGCAAACAGGGTTAAATGACTTGCCCAGGGGTCACACAGCTAGTAAGTATCTGAAGCCAGATTTGAACTCAGGAAGATGAATCTTCCTGATTCCAGTCCCAGCCCTCTATCCACTTTGCCAATTAGCTTCCCTGTAACATTCTTTCTGTAAAATAAAGAGATAGGGCTAGATGCTTTCTAACATTCCTCCCACTTTTAAAATATTTTGATCTATTTATTCCTGTTGACATGTGCAGGATTATGCAATCCTGTATAACTGACACAGTATTTCATATGAGATGCCTCTTTCCTCACACAATTATTCTCACCATCTCCTTTTTGCACCTTCAACATATCCTCTCCATATTCCCTGAGGCTTAGCTCAGGCTTCACCTTCCAGCTGGCTTGTCCTATAACTCCCCATCCTTGGTTATATTGTCACTTTGAATGTATCTACAGCCTAAGAAGAAGAACCCTCACAAATATTTCCTAAATGAAATTATTTGGGGGGATGTGGTAGTGATGACAGCTTAGCACACTGTATGACTTTGTTTCCATGATGTGTGTGTGAATAGTGAAAAGGAACACATGGATATGTTCCCATCATTGTGCCTTTATGCCTGCTGTTCTCTATTTCTTCTTCACAAGTTCATAACGATTTTCCACCTTCAAAACTCACCTTCTTCAGAAATTCCTCAATGGATCTATTATTCAATTCAATTCTTTTATCTGTGTCTCAACTCATATTTAATCTACATGCTTTAAGCTATACTAATTCATTTCAAATAATTTCATTATCTACTAGGAGTTTTTATGAATCAGATACTCTACTCGTTTGAGAGAGTCACAAAGAAAGAAAGGAGAAAAGGATAAGAAGAAAAAGGAATGTTTGGAAAGAAAGAAGAATGAAGGAGGGAAAGAAAGAAAGAAAAGAGAAAGAGAAAGGAAGGAAGGAAGAAAGAAAGAATGGAGAGAATAGGGAAGGGGAGGACAAAAAGAGGGAAAGGGACAGAAAAAGAAGGGAAGAGGAGGGAGAAAAGAGGGATAAAGAAAGAAACATTGAGAGATGATGCTATCTTTTTACTCAATCAACTTACACTCTAAAAAGGGAAGCAAAATGTTGCATTGTAGGCTTTCATAGATCTTATTTTCAACACACCTCCAATCTTTAAATAAAAGAAAAACTTCTTGAAGGCAGGGACATTTTTCTGGTTTGTTTTCTTTTGGTTTGGGGTTTTTTTTTGGTGGGGTGAGGAATGGATGGGGGGAGTTCATATCCCCAAAGTGCCAAATATAGCAATCTATGCAGTGAATACAATATATACTTCTGACTGACTTTCCTTAATATGGAAAACCTATTGCCTTGTATTACTCATTATTTCCCAAATATGCCCCGATTTTTGGTCACATTTGGCGCTTTACCTGAAATATCTTTTTCCATGCGATCCCAGCCTCTCCCTCAAGGGGCAGCCCAAATATCAAAAAGCTCCAGAAGCAAATTCTACTTCCTATGACTACCCTTCCTCCACCAACCCTAATCACTCACTTCCACAGATATTGGAACCAGCTTATAGCACTTGACACATCTACTTTGTACAAGTTATTTGTATGTATATCAATATCATCTCTACTTGATTTTGCCTTCCTTGACAGGTTCATTCATGTTTATGTCTTTTGTCTAGCATGAATGATACTTTATACTGAGTAGACATTCAGTGTCTTTTTAATTGAATTGACTTGCCATTTTTTGCTCAGTGATAAACTCCCAGCTCGGGTGCTTCTTATGAAAAATTTGTCTTCTGTGCTAGTTTGAATCAACTGGTATCTTGGACTATTCCCCTCCTTTTGGAGAAAGGTCAAAATTCATAGGATCATAGATTTAGAATTTAAAGATACCTTAGAAACAATTAAGTCTGACCCCTTCATTTTACATGTAAGGAAACAAAATTTGAGAGAAGTGAAGTGTCTTGCTCAGGGTCCTTATAGGACATTGTTTAATTTTTTCTACTTGAAGGACATGAAAATTGAGGCAGAGACTGAGGAAGCCATTTGCATGAATGACTCAGTGAATAAGGGGTAAAGTGCAGAATAAAGATTGATTCTGAAGTAGAACTCTTTCCACTAGGCAACAATATCCCCTTCTTTAATTTCTCAAAGTCTTCTTGTAAGTTCTAGGGACCCTCAGTTCCAAAGAATCACTGATAAAGTTCTTCTTAGTAAAGAAAGTGAGTGGAATGTCAGAGAAAGTGAAAGGAAAGACCTCTGAAGGATATATTCAAATGATATGGGTAAAGGGCACTGGGAGGAAGGACAGATACTCCCCTAATTGGATGAGATAGCTATGGTGTAGCAGAAAGTCCAGTGGATTTGAATCATGATTCTGACACTTCCTACCTCTGCGACTTTGGGCAAATCATTTAAACTCTCTAAGGCATAGCTGCACCACATCTAAAACTATATTATAAAGCAGTGGTCACCAAAACCATTTGGTACTGGATAAGAAATAGAGTAGTAGATCAGTGGAATAGGTTAGGTTCACAGAACAAAATACTCAATGACAATAGTAATCTAGTGTTTGATAAACCCAAAGACCCCAGTTTTTGGGATAAAAACTCACTATTTAACAAAAACTGCTGGGATAATTGGAAAGTAGTATGGAAGAAATTAGGCATTGACCCACACCTAACACCATATACCAAGATAAGATCAAAATGGAGTCATGATCTAGGCATAAAGAATGATATTATAAACAAATTAGAACAATGTAGGATGGTTTACCTCTCAGACCTGTGGAGGGGGAAGGAATTTGTGACCAAAGAAGAACGAGAGGTCATCATTAATCACAAAATAGATAAGTTTGACTATATCAAGTTAAAAAGTTTTTGTACAAACAAAATGAATGCAGACAAGATTAGAAGGGTAGCAGTAAACTGGGAAAATATTTTTACATTCAAAGTTTCTGATAAAGGCCTCATTTCTAAAATATATAGAGAATTGACTCAAATATATAAGAATTGAAGCCATTCTCCAATTGATAAATGGTCAAAAGATATGAACAGACAATTTTCAGATGAAGAAATTGAAACTATTTCTGGTCACATGAAAAGGTGCTCCAAGTCACTATTGATCAGAGAAATGCAAATTAAGACAACTCTGAGATACCACTACACACCTGTCAGATTGGCTAAAATGACAGGAAATGATAATAATAACTATTGGAGGGGATGTGGGAAAACTGGGACACTGATACATTGTTGGTGGAACTGTGAACGGATCCAACCATTCTGGAGAGCAATTTGGAGCTATGCTCAAAAAGTTATCAAACTGTGTTTCTACTGGGCCTATATCCCAAAGAGATTTTAAAGGAGGGAAAGGGACCCACATGTGCAAAAATGTTTGTGGCAGCCCTTTTTGTAGTGGCAAGAAACTGGAAATTGAAAGGATGCCCATCAATTGGAGAATGGCTGAATAAATTATGGTATATGAATGTTATGGAATATTATTGTTCTGTAAGAAACGACCAACAGGAGGATTTCAGAGAGGATTGGAGAGACTTACATGAACTGATGCTGAGTGAAATCAGCAGAACCAGGAGAACATTATACACAGCAACAAGACTATACGATGATCAATTTTGATGGACATGGTTCTCCTCAACAATGATGTGATTCAAACCAGTTGTTCAGTGATGAAGATAGTCATATACATCCAGAGAGAGACCTGTGGGAACTGAGTGTGAACCACAACACAGCATTTTAACGCTTTCTATGAATATTTCCATGCATTTTGTTTTCCTTCTTAGGTTGTTTTTTCTTTTTCTCTTTCTAGATCTGATGTTTCTTGTGCAGTAAGATAACTGTATAGATATGTATACATGTATTGTATTTGTCATATAATTTATCCTATTTAGCATGTATTAGATTACCTGTCATCTAGGGGTGGGGTGGGGGAAAGGAGGGGAAAAGCTTGGGAAAAAAAAAGTTTTTTGCAAAGGTCAATGTAGAAAAATCACTCATATGTTTTGTAAATAAAAAGCTTCATTAAAAAAAATAAAAAATAAACTCTCTAAGGCATATATTGGTTGAGGAGCAAGAAATGTTGTGAAGATTTGTATTGAGACTTGGTGACTAACCAGATGCAAAAGATGAAGAAAAGGGAAAAGTTAAAGAAAACCCCAAGGTTGCAAAACAGTGTTTGGAAGTATGACATCAGCTGAAATGGAAGAGGAGGAATGGATTTAGGAGAAAACACAATGTGTTCCATTTTGGAAATGTTGAGCTTGTGATTCCTGGGGGACATTCAGGTGGCAATGTCCAGCAAAAAGTTAATAATGTAATGTTGGAATTCAAGAGAAAAGTTGAATTTGGGCATGGAGATTTGACTGTCGTTCCTGGAGGTAATAATTAAGCCATGATTGTCATGTGCATTGAGGTAACATAGGAGGCCAAAATTATCAAGAGAGATTGTAGAGAGAGAAAATAAAAATGTCTAGGACAGGCCTCTGAGCGATACCTATGCTTAATGGTGTGGGAGGCAAAGGATAAAAGAGTGGTCAAACTCAAAAAGTGAATTAAAAGAATACAGTATCATAGGATCCAAGGAAAGACAGAACTCTTAGAAAGAGAGGGTAGATGACTGACAAAACCTTCAACTTGATTAAGAAGAATTAAAATTTAATAAGGACTTTGAAAGGAGCAGTTTAGGAGATAAATTTGGAGATAGCAATTTCAGTGGTGCAATTGGAACCAGATTGCAAGGGACTGGGAAGGAAGGAAGTGAGGAAATTCCAGTGAGATATAGAGATAACTCTTTTTAAAGAATCTGGTTGTGAATGATAGAAGAAATCTAAATCAAGAGCTTGAGGACATTATCAAATAAAGACTTTTTCTTTTAAGGATGAAGAGTACTTGGAAATGTTTGTAGGCATCAGGGAAGAAGTCAGTGGACAATGTGAGACTGAAGGTGGGAGAAAATGAGAGCATAATCTAGAGGACAAATTCCTGGAAGAGATGAGAGGAGATATATATTCAAGATTATTAGTTGAAGGGGAGTGTTATCCCTGGTAAATAGAGAGCATTCCTCTTCACCAAAAAATAAAACAGAAGAATAAAGGTAAAAGAGAGCTTAAAATGAATAGTTTCTTTTTTCTCAGCAACAACAGTAATTAAAGTTAACATTTTAAATAATAGCTGCACTTTAAAGTTTGCAAAGCATTCTACCAATATCTCAGTTTTTCTCTTCATAACAACTCAGTGAAGCAAATCCTGTTGTTATTTTCATTTTGAAGATTGGGAAACTGAGGTACAGAGAAATTAAATGCCTTGCTCAATCACAAAGTTAGTGTCTGTGGCTAACTCAGAGAGATAATTAAACAGAATTTGTATGCCCAGGAACTGTTGCACCTTTGTTTAACATCTACAAAGCTCTAACTTAATAATATAGGAATATAATATTGAAAGTTGGAAGGGATCTTGAACACCATTAAGTCCAATCCCTTCATTTTAAAGATAAAACTGAAGCCCAGAGAAGTTATGATTTTACTAAAGTAAAATAAATTTAAAGTAGCAAAAGAATTTGAACCCAGATCCATTGAATCTAAATCCAGAGCTTTTTTGTCATGAGAAAGAGCTGATAGAATTCCTTAGTGCTCTGGGGATTCAGGAAACTGAGTTTAGTAAAGAAAGGAATTGTCATGGATGCAACTGACTAGAGAGTACAATAGAGGGAATCACTGTAATGATATGAAATTGAGCCTTCAGTATCAGAATTTAGAGTTGCAAGGTGTGTGTGTGTGTGTGTGTGTGTGTGTGTATCAGTATAGTTCCATCTTGTTTTTCATATTCCAAGTCCCAATTTCCCAAGGCTACTTTTAGTGTATGTTTTTTTGCCCCAACCATCAAGTCTAGTAATCTTTTTGGAAAGTAATCTTTCTTTCTTTCTTTCCAAGGAAGGAAGGAAGGAAGGAAGGGAGAGAGAGAGAGACAGAGAGAGAGAGACACAGAGAGAGAGAGAGAGAGAGAGAGAGAGAGAGAGAGAGAGAGAGAGAAAGAGAGATAGAGAGAGAGAGAGAGAAGGAAAGAGAGAAAGAAAGAAAGAAAAGAGAAAGAAAGAAAGAGAGAAAGAAAGAAAGAAAGAAAGAAAGAAAGAAAGAAAGAAAGAAAGAAAGAAAGAAAGAAAGAAAGAAAGAAAGAAAGAAAGAAAGAAAGAAAGAAAGAAAGAAAGGAAGGAAGAAAGGAAGGAAGGAAGGAAGGAAGAAAGAAAAGAAGGAAGAAAGGAAGAAAGAAAAGAAGGAAGGAGGGAGGGAGGGAGGAAGGAAGGAAGATAGAAAGGAAAAGAAGGATGGAAAGGAAGGAAGGAGGGATGGAAGGGATAGAGGGAAGGATGGAAGGGAGAGAAGGAGGGAAAGAAGGAAGAAAAAAGAGAAGGGAAGGAAGATAGGAAGGAAAAATGACAGTGCTAGCCCAAAGCAATAGACAAAATTTGTCTCTAATGTCTCACTCATTATCCTTCCAATTTGTCACACACACACACACACACACACACACACACACACACACACATACCATGCCTCATTCATTACTTTTGTTCACCTCTTTCTACACTGAAATGAAACATCTAAATCCTATAATTAGTAGAAAGATAGTCTCCAAAGCAAGAGAGGTCATAATCTCACTGTATCTGAACACATCTGAAGTAGTTTGATTGGTTCTGTGCATGCAGTTTAGGAAAGACATTGACAAACTTAAATGAACTGAAGAATGATGAGGATGATAAGGGAATAAGAGACCAAACCACATAGGAAGCAGTTGAAGAATCTATTAGAGTTTAGTCTTTGGAAAGTCTTTTGGAGGTGAAGGGTTGGAGTATAAGAACTTTTTTTCTAGTTCTTTGTGTGCTGCTTTTTTTTTTTTTTTTTTTTTTTAAGAAGAGTTTACACTTTTTCTGTTTGGTCTCACAGGAAAGAAACAGGTGGAAAGTGGAATGATTGGCAATAAGTAAAAACTGCAGAATAGCAAATTTCAGTTGACTTCTGAACTCTCTCCACAACTCTCTCTACCTGAGGCGGCTGATAAATACTAAGGGCAATAAAAGGGGAAATTTTTAAGCTGTGGTAGAGATAGGGGCAAGATAATCAAAGAAGAGGCAGGATTTTGCTCAGAGTAGATGTAATGATTACAGAGGATAGTGAGAAGGCAAAACTACTCAGCTCTTACCTTGCTTCTGTTCTTCTGACTGGGTAGGATAGCAAAAATAGCAAACAAATGGTAAGAGCACCTCCTTATCCTCACTGAGTTAAAATTACCAGGCTAAGACAAACTATATTTCAGGATACTGAAAGAATAGGTAGGTATCATTACTAAGCCATTCACGGTGATCTTTGAAAAACTGATTGAAAAGAAATCCTGAAAATATTCTGATTTTTTAAAAAAGGAAAGAGAAGCTAGTTTAAAAAAAAAAACTATAGGCTGGGAAATTTGACTTTTAATTTCTGGGAGGAAATATAGAATGTGTTATTAGAAAAAGAATTTGAAGACATTTAGAAAGGGAATTAATAATCACTAAAATCTTGCATGGCTTCATCAAGAATGTATCATGCTAATTTGGAACTAAGCTCAAAAAGTTATCAAACTGTGCATACCCTTTGACCCAGCAGTGTTTCTATTGGGCCTATATCCCAAAGAGATTTTAAAGGAGGGAAAGGGACCCACATGTGCAAGAATATTTGTGGCAGCCCTTTTTGTAGTGGCTAGAAACTGGAAACTGATGCCCATCAATTGGAGAATGGCTGAATAAATTATGGTATATGAATGTTATGGAATATTATTGTTCTGTAAGAAACGACCAGCAGGATGATTTCAGAGAGGCCTGGAGAGACCTACATGAACTGATGCTAAGTGAAATCAGCAGAACCAGGAGATCATTATACACAGCAACAAGACTATATGATGATCAATTCTGATGGACATGGCTCTCTTCAACAATGAAATGTTTCAGACCAGTTCCAATTGGTCAGTGAAGAAAGCCATATACACCCAGAGAGAGGAATATGAAATGTGGACCACAACATAACATTTTCATGCTCTCGATTGAGGTTTGCTTGCATTGTGTTTCCCTTATCTGATTTTTCTTTCTTGTGGAACAATTTTTCTTGCACAACAATAAGTGTGGAAATATGTATACATATATTTGATTTGTCAAGTATTTTAACATAATTAATATGTAGTAGATATCCTGCCATCTAGGGGAGGGGTAGAGAATAGGGAGGAAAAATTTGTAACAGAAAGCTTTGTAAGGGTTAATGTTGAAGAATTATCCATACATATGTTTTGCAAATAAAAAGTTTTAATTAAAAAAAAAAAGAATGTATCATGCTAGACCAATTGATTGGGGGAATGTTATAGATATATAAAACAGCATTTGACAAAGTTTCTCATGCTATTCCCATGCACAAAATGAAGAAATATAGGTTAGTTATATGGATTTAAAATAAATTTAATATTTATTAATTGAATTATTATTAATAATAACTAGCCTTTATATAGCACTTTAAGATTTGCCAAGTGCTTTACAAGTATTATCTCATTTAATCCTCAAAACAATCTTGGGAGGTAGCTGCCATTATTGTGAAAGAAATTATTATTTCTCTCTTATATTAGTAATCAAATATTGAATTACATTGAAAAACATTGTTGATGGATGAAATTGTCCAAATCCCCAAGTATATGTTTTTTATTCCTGGGTGAGAGACCCCACCCAACTAGAGAACTTTACAAAGAATTTAATCTAAGGTGAATTCCAACCCATTGTGTTACACTCAGTCAGGTCTAAGTAGATTTGTCCTAGATTGAATGATCAGAATCACATCCTCTACCCCTGTTAGAATAGGCCCTCTTCTCATTATAATAATCATTTATCTCATTAATTGTTAACCATTCGGAGATGATTGCCTCATTCAGGAACACCCACTCTTCCAAGGGCATATAAATATTGAGAAGGTACCATGAGAGGTCTTTGGCATTCAAAAATTCCACTGATACCTTTTATTAATTATCTGTTAGCATGATTAATAAAATAATTACTCAGAAGCTATGTCATTCAAACATTTTATACACCGTAGTTGTCTCCATTTTACAGATGAGAAAACAAAGGCATGACTTGTCCAGGGTCATACAGCTTACATCTTATGTCACATTTGAACTCAGGTTTTCCTAACTCCAGGCCTAATATTCAAACTACTGCATCACCTAGCTGCCACAGAGTAATGATAAATGAATCATTTTCAACTATGAAAGAGGTTTCTAATGATCTAATGTCCCTGGCTCTGTTCTGCTCCCTTTTTATATCAATGGCTTGGATCAAAGCATAAATGTCATAAATATCAACTTTTCAGATGATACATATAGAAAAGCTAGCTAACTTTAATGCAGGGATGGTGAATGTCCAGGCCACAGGCCATATAAGGCCTATGAAACCATTTGTTAAGAACCACAGATAATGATAGGCTGAAAGCTGGATACAACTTTCCATTTCTTAAATTCTATAAGTTGATAATTTCGTATGATGCATCAATATACAAATGACCAAAAAGTTTCCTCACCGAGACTTGCATGAACTGATGCTAGTGAAATCAGCAGAACCAGGAGATCATTGTACACGGCAACAAAACTATATGATGATCAATTCTTATGGACCTGGCTCTCTTCAATAATGAAATGCTTCAAACCAGTTCCAATTGTTCACTGAAGAAAGCCATATACACCCAGAGAGAGGGATGTGGGATCTGAGTCTGGACCACAACATAGCATTTTCACACTCTCTATTGATGTTTGCTTGCATTGTTTTCCTTCTCAGGATTTTTTTTTTCCTGTACAGCAAGATAACTGTATAAATATATATACACATATTCGATCTGTCAAATATTTTAACATAATTAACATGTATTGGACTTCCTGCCATCTAGGGGAGGGGGTGGGAAGTAGGAGAAAAAAATTTGTAACAGAAAGCTTTGCAAGAGTCAATGTTGAAAAATTATTTATGCATATGTTTTGCAAATAAAAAGCTTTAATTAAAAAAAAGAATCAGAAAAAACAAGTTTCCTCACTTCTGCTTTAGTGGATGGAAGTAAGGATCCAGAAATATCCAGAGAGGTAAAAATTGTTGGAGCAGAGGAAGGAGAGCTGTAGGGTTCAGTCAGGGAAAAAAAAAATGCCTGGAACCAAGAAATAGAATAACTTGTTCCTGGAACAGCTAGGAAGCTTATGTCACTGATCTGAAGAATAGATATTAGGGAATAAGATGTAAGAAGAATGGAAAGATAGGAGGAGAATAGGTTAGGAAAGACTTTGAGTGTCAAAGAGCATTTTGTATTTGATAGGAAGTCACTGAAGTTTATTGAGCAAGTGATATGGTCAGCTCTGTGCTTCAGAAAAATCACTTTGGTGGCTGGATGGAGAATGGATTGAAGTGGCAAAAGTCTTGAGGCAGGCAGACCTACCAGTAGGCTATTGTACTAGTTCAGGTGTGAGATGATGTGGGTCTACATTGAGTGATGGCAGTGGCAGAGGAGAGAATACAGGAGTTGTTGAAGAGGTAAAATTAACAGGCTCTGGCAATAACTTGGAAATGGGGGAAGAAAGAGTGAGAAATTGAGGAAGACTCCTAGGTTGCTAGCCTGGGCGACTGAGAGAATGGTGTTACCCTCTATAGGAATAAAAAAGGTAGGATGTGGGGAGGGTTAGGGGGAAAGATAATAAGTTCTCTTTTGGACATGCTGATTTTAAGATGTCTACTAGACATCTAGTTCGAGATGTTTGAAAGGTTGTTGAAGCTGTGATTGGGAGTCAACAGACAAATTGGGGAAGAAAAGATAGATTTGAAAATCACCAGCATAGAGATGGTAATTAAATCCATAAAGAAGTGATGATATCACCATGCAATCAAATAAAACTTAATAAAGAAGTAAACAAATACAAAATGGGTGAAATATGGCTAGAAAATTACAAATGTAAAAAATAATTGGGAATTTTAGTAGACTTCAAGATGAGTATGAGTCAATACCATAACATGTCAGACAAAAAAAAATACCTTGCTTTTAGACTACATTAATAAAAGTATAGCTTCTAGGTAATCATTTCCTAGGCAGACTATATCACAGAATGGCACAGTAAGAAAAAAAAAGTCCTGGCAATGGCGCCAGAGGCCCTGGGTTCATATCTGCCTCTGATACTTTGTGTGATAATATGTGACTTTGGGCAAGTCAGAAAACCTCCATAGATCTCAGTTTATTTATACAAAATGAAGGCTAAATCGTCTTTTTTCAGTTTTAGACCCATGATCCTATATCTGAAGCATCTTTTATAGTTCTAGATACTACATTTTTAGGAAGTTCTAGATACTACATTTTTAGGAAGGTCATTGAGCTATGTACAGAGGAAGGTCAAAAAATCATTAGTTAAAATATCATTTGAAGGAACTTCAGATGTTTAGTCTAGGAAGAAAAGATTTCAAAAGGAGATGATAATTTTATTTAAATATTCAAAAGAAGAGTGATTAAATTTGTTTTACTTGGCCCCAGATAGCATAGTTGGAGGTGAATGGCAGAAATGGAAAAGTAAATTTAAGTCTGATGTAAAGAAAAGCTTCTAACAATCAGAGTTGTCCCAAAGTAGAATGGGCTACTTCCATCATTAAAGGCCCTTAATCAATCAACCAACCACCCAATTATGTGCCATACTCTCAGGTATGACAGGTAAAATCTGAAATAACTAAGGAAGCAAAAGATCCAAGCGTCTAAGCATATATATTTATTAATTTTATCACAACACATCAGGACCAAGCCTCCACAGCTTGGCACTGGACCCTGAATTCAGGGGGAGACAGATTTTTTTACATTAAAAGAAAACAATTAACTGGATATAAACCAGAATACAAGATCAGGTAATCTGATTTCTAAATGGAGGAAAAATTAGAGACTTTCCAAGTTGGGAGGGGGAGAAGAAACAGATATAATTCCCTGAAATAAAAAAAAGAGATATTCCCTTTCCTCTCTTACCCCACGAAGTGTATGTATTCAATCAAAGGAATTGAGCAGTATAGCTCTGCTTTGGGATGAGATACGGGGGTTGCTTGAAATGTACAATTGTGAGAAAATACTTTGTCAGTCTTTAGTCTGACTGGATTTCTGGTCAGCATAATCTAGCTCCTTAGTTAAAAATCTCTAAGCAGTAGATAGAGATGGTCTAGCTTCCCAGCACACAGGAATAGGTCCAAACAATGTAATAAAGTTTTCTCAGAAGACAGAAATTGGACCCATAATTGAATAGAAAGGGAACTGAGCTAGAATCAGAATTGAGTTAGAAGATGGAATCAGTCAGTGTAGTTCATTCAATTCTCAGAGAAGGTAGAAGTCCCAAGAATGAAACCATCCCAAATCCCAATCATTCAAGGAAGACAATAAGTACTTATAAGCGTTGACAGCATAAATATAAGATGAAAAAATATAAATATATACAAAGTATTCAATAGTTGTTCAGTCAGTCACATCTGACTCTTTATAATCCCATTTCGGGTTTTTTTTTTGTTTCTTTGTTTGGGTTTTTTTGGCAGAGATACTAAAATGGTTTGCCATTTCCTTCTCCAGCTTATTTTACAGATGAGAAACTGAGGCAAACAGAGTTGTTATTTGCCCAGGCTCACAGAGCTGGGAAGTGTCTAAAGCTAGATTTGAACTCAGGAAGATGAGAGGTCCAGCCCTCTCCGGTGTGTCACCTAGATGGCAAGTATTCAATTATAAAATAGTTTGGGAGAAAGGGCACTAGCAGTTGGGGCAATCAGGATAGGTTTCATGAGGAAGGTGGTACCTGTGCTGCATCTTAAAGGAACGAGTCAAGTAGAAGTAGCAAAGGAGGGTCTTCCAGTCTTCATAGAATATCACTGCAAAGACATGTGGGTAGGAGATAGGAAATTGTGTGTGTTGCAGAGAGAAGCCCACTGGATCAAAGAGCTCAGGAAGGATAATAATGCCCAGTGAACTAACTGAAAGAAAACAATTAACCAGATTTAAACCAGGATACAAGATAAAGTAATCTGATTTCTAAGTGGAGGAAAGATTAGGGACTTTGCAGGTTGGGAGGGGGAGAATAAACAAAACTCCCTGAAATCAGAAAAAGTGGTGTCCCATTCCTCTCCCACCCCATCACAGTGTATGTATTCAATTAAAGGAACAAGGAAACAGGAACTAAGGAACCAGCAAATGGAAAGGTAGGTTAGAGCAGACTTGTAAAGGGGAGCTAAACAAACACTTGTCAGAGACTTTACAGGAAATTCTATTCAAGTTCTTATTCAATTCAATTAAATAAATGGTTGTGACCTGTCTAAGCGCAAGGCACTGTGGTAGGTTGACCAGATGCCTTCTGAAGTCCTCCCAGCTCTGAGATGTCTCATTCTTTCGGGGTCTTGCTCTCTGCTTTCTAAGACAAGAGTGATCGCGTTCATGGGAAGCTACTCTTCTCCTGAGTAACACACGCATTTTAACAGAATCCTTATAGAGACATAATGTTTTTACCTTAAATTGTGACACTTTAGATGCTGAAGCACTTTGGCAGATGGGGGGTATTTTGGGGCATAGAGAACCTTAGAACTCCTCAAATTAAAACATGTAGTTTCAGGGAGAGCCTGAAGCTCCCTTCTCCCACCAAATATATAAGTTGGTACACAACCCAATCTCCCCTGGCCAGGGTTCTCTTTTTCTCCTTTCCTCTGTCCCGTGCTCGCTTTACTCATATGTCCTCTCCACAGCTCTGTGCAGCAATAGATTCTCTTTGGTTCCCTTTTGCCCAAAGATCCACTCAGGGACATTAAATTAATGTCCTGGCAGGTTCCCCGTGCACCACTCAGCACCCCTCTCTCCCCTTCTCTGCACTGCACCCAAGTGTGTATATCTATTAAAAGAAGGAAAAAACCCCAGCAGTATGTCACTGGAGTGATAATTACATCCCCAACTCCCATCATGCCATCTGCTGCTGACCTCTCACCCCTCCTCTCTTTTAATCACCCCCCAGCATCACTCACTCTGACAGAGCAGCAGCACAGGTCATGTGACCTGTCAACCTGGGGACATGACTTATAGGGCCTCGCAGGTGGACAAAGGGAAGGGAGATAGGGAGCATAAATCTCCTGGGTGAATAAAAGAGAGTAATGGAGTGCGCTCCCTGGGACTGCGTTAGCAGATTCTCGTGGTCTTGTTATTCAGGCCAGAGTTATGGTGATGAGGAAGTGGCCTAGAGTGACATGCCTGAGTCCCAATCAACCTTGCACAGCCCACCAGCAACCAGGAGGGGTCCCAATGTCAACCCTGTCAGCAAAGGGAGGACGTGGGCAATGGGACAGGAGGGCTGTAGTCCTGGGTAATAATTACTGACTTTGGGAAGAGAGAGCTTTAAAGAATTCCCAAGGGAATGCTCAGAAAAACGCAGTCCTAGATTTCCTCCTATCATACAAGCAAACATTGAAGCGTGCACCCAGTCCCAGAAGAGGGTTTAGTATTGCGCCATCTGCATGGTGGGTGCTCAATACTTGCACTTAGAGAAGACAAAACTAAGGATATTACCTGTAAATCCCACTTAAAACTCATTGGAATCTTGAGAAAATGAATTGATTCATTCTTTGTTTCTCCAGTGCCTAGCATGACATAATAGATGCTTAATAAATGCTTGTTGGCTATTTGGTGGATGCTTGAACTTGGCCAGTCACTTTGAGGATCCTAGCTAAGTGTGATATCTGGAATATCATGGTATCATGGGAGCTGGGTCTGAATCCAGTTCTGATTCTAATTGCAACCGCAGACCAGCCACTCTCCTCCACAGTAATTTCTATACTACTTACTTAGCAGCATTATTTTGAAGAAAGGACCTTGTAGACTTGAAAGCAGTATAAAAATATAAATTTTGGCTATGTTAAAGGTCTTGGGTAAGAACCCACTCCAACACATCTGAGAAAGACTAGAAATTCCATGATCTGGTAATACTGAACTAGCACTGTCAGCTTTTAGATTCATGTTGCTTGTCAAAAGAAGATGTCAATCTAAAAGATTTTGGATTAGGTCAAATTAAACTATTAAATAACATTTCACAATTATGATATAATAATAATATAACCTATGCAATTTCCAGGATCCTCCCCCCTCTTTCTGCTTTTTCCCCTTTGATTATCCCTATTATCCAGCCCAAAGGTGGGAGTGATCTGTAGCCTTCCCTTTCCATCCCTTAGCCACTACTGCTTGACATCTGTAGAGTCCTTTTAACTCTTCAGATGAGTTGCACATACTCTTATTGGAGTTACATCAACTCTATTAGAGCAGCAGTTATTATCCCTACCTAAGCAAAAGAAAAAATAAAGCACAGAGAGGCTAAGGACTCATTTTAAGTCACACAGCAATTTAGTGACCAAGCTGAGTCACTAAGAGCCTGTCTTCCAAATCACAAGCTATGTATGTTCTCTCTATTGTACTGTATCACCAGCTGATTCATTGCTACTGTCACCACCTCTGACAACTATGCTGCTTGGTCAGTCTTTCTGTCCTTGGGATTAAATTTGTGGCTAGATCAAGAAAAGAAAACTCAGCTCTTTACATTTTTAAAGCTAGTGCTCAGAGCACAGTCTGTGGAGTTGAATGTAGTAGAAATAATATTACAGTGGGAATTGGGAAGCTGGGGTCCAAATCTGAGCTCTGCTTTGTTGTTATTGTTTAGGGGTTTCAATCATGTCCTATTCTTTGTGACCCCATTTGAAATAAGTGACTTGTCCAGGGTCACATAGCTAGTAAGTGTCCGAGGCCAGTTTTGATCTCAAGGAGATGAGTTTTCCTGACTGCAGGCCTCTGCACCTTGCCTGAACTCTGCTTCTTATTAGGAAGTCATTTTCTTTTCTCTAAAACTCCTTTTTTTTCAGCTGTGAAAAGTTTTTTCTTAGCTTTTACATTTAGCATCCAGAGACAGTTTGGTCAGAGCTCTCTCTCTTCAAGTAGGAAAGTATGAAAAGTTTGCAGTACTAGGCCATTCAATTAAGTCTGTACCCATGAAGAGATCAACTATTTCTTCATTCTCAAAACAGCTTTCAGCCAAGAAACTAACAAACTCCCTTACAAGCTCACTTAAAGGAGCTGAGGACTCAGAATGACCAATTCCTGAGACAGAGATCATGCTGGAAGTTATAGCATGAGCTCTTCTATCCCCTACCCCAGCACCTTCCAAGGCCCCCATTCAGTCATATCCTTTCCATCTTCCAGGATCAACTGATTTCTTTCCTATTCATCACTTCTCTACCAGCTCCTCTCCTCTCTCTGAATTTTTAGACATAGAGAAGGTAAAAGAGGAAATAAAGGAAATTTCCTAAAGATTAAGAATGGAACAGGTAAGCCGAACTCCAAGTAATCTGAGCTCTACTTTTAAAAAGAATAAGGAGAATACTATAGCACTTATATGAAGATGTTGGTTTCAGAGAAAATTGGGAAGACATATAAACTGATGCAAAGTGAGCAAAAGCAAGAGAGCAATTTATACAATAAAAATAACATTGTAATGGCAAACAACTCTGATGGACTTAAGAATCATGATTAATGTAATGACCAACCATGATTCCATAGAAGTGATGAGGAAGCAAGCTACCAACTTCCCGACAGAGGGGTAAACTCAGAGTTCAGAATGAAACATATATATATATATATATATATGTGTATACATATATATATGTGTGTGTGTGTGTATGTGTGTATATATGTGTGTATATATGTATGTATATGTATATATATGACACAACCAATTCAGCAATTTAAATTTTGCTTGACTATGTACATTTGTTGCAAGGGTTTTAGTTTTGGTTTTTCATTAGAGTTGGGGCAAGAGGGAAATAAAACAGACTTTTGCTCATTGAAAAAAATTAATTTTAAAAAAGAAAACTTAGGAAAAGGGCTAAGTGGGCCAAGTAGATAGTTCCCAATTTCAGAAGAAACCAAGGTGCCCAATAGGAGCCAAAAGCCAGTGCAGAGTGCTCCCTTTCTCTTCTCAGTGCAACATCTGGATTGCAGGCAGAAATCTTCCTTAATCCTTCCCTCTGCCTCTAGAGCAATTTCCAGTTTCTCTGGGTCCCACCTGGAGAGGGGCAGCCCTGCAGCCTTCAGCAGAGAGAGACTCTACCCCCCACCCCCACCCCAGCCTCACCAGCTGGGCCTGAGCCTCAGACAAGCTGCAGCAGGAGGCCCCCCTGTTCTCCCCCCATCTGCCATTTAACGATGATGGAAGCTGCTGTCAGCGCGTGGCGACAGTAATAAACACTCTTCTTAATAACACAGGGTGTACCTCTTATTAAAATGAATAGACTCCCACGGCGGAGCCTGGGGCCGCATGGCTGGCAGCCAACCAGGGACAACAGCCCTCAACTGGAGCAGTTTATCTGCTGTAATTACTGGCGGTATGCAACAGCTCTGGTTTCTGATGGCTGACCTGGAAGGCAGCGTACTTCCAGTGCCCAGGGCCAAGCCAGCCAGGCAGAGGTGGGCAAGAGCAACAAGGTTCCCGGGGGTGTGCCCATGTAGCCTCCCAGAGACTCACACACACTCCAGGAACGTGCACACACTGGGGGACTCACCGAACCTGAGGGTGCTCCCACCTCCATCAGAATACACTAACACGGCCACAAGGGAGAAGAAAAAAGAATAAGCATTTGTACAGCACCCACTATGTGCCAGGCAGGCACTGTGCCAACTGCTTTACAATTATTACCTCACTTGATTCTCTCAATAACCTTGCAAGGCAGTTAAATGCTGTTATCATTCCCATTTGTAACTGAGACAAACACAAGTTAAATTGCCCAGGGTCACCCAGCTAGGAAGTGTCTGTGGTTGAATTTGAACTCAGATCTTCTTGACTCCCAATGCTTTATCCACTCTACTATCTAATTTCCCCACAAAGGTACACGCATGATCAAGGACACACACACACACACACACACACACACACACACCTTTTTAAGACACCAAAAAAGGAATCAGGTGACACATTTTAGTCATGTAACTTTGAAGAAGCAGTGTGGGGTGCTAGATACAGCCCTCAATTTGGACTCAGGAAAATCTGAGTCTGAATTCTGCCTCAAACAGTCCTTAGCTATGTATGCAGTCCTGAGCAAGTCACTAAAACTCTCCAAATCTCAGGCTGTTCATCTATAAAATTAAGATTTTGGAATGCTCCTTACCAACTCTAAATCTATGATCCGTTGATCCCATGTCTCCTCTTTCTGTGTCAGTTTCCTCACTTATAAAATTTAGTCACCTGGGACTAAAGGACCCTTCTAGTTTTAAAATTCTGTGATTATTTACCTAGGGAGAAGTTCAGACCTTAGAAAATACCCACAAATGGTTTCTTAATTGTGGATGGGGATAAGGGAGAGAACCTAAAACTCAAAAATATGAAAAGATTTAATTTTCCTCAGTTACATTCAAAACAATTTTTTTACATTTAGTAAAAAAAAATGTTTTGAATGTAACTGAGGAAAATTATTAAATAAATAAAATTTTTAAATGCCCATATATACACCTACCTACACACAGAGACCTTTAGAGAGAAACTGAAACACTAACTTGTTCTTGTAATAAGCTAATAAGCTCAGTCAAAGGAATGTGTCCCTCCACAGGGATGTGAATGCAAAAGGAAATGTCAGCAAATGGAGGTAACAAGATATGCATTCATGTATGCTGACGTGTGTGTACATGCGCCTGTCCCTGTTGCTGTCACATGGGTTCACCACTGGACAGATAGCATATGGGGGTCTTAAAATGACACAGAAAATCCTTCCTTCTCTCTAAAATTAATCACTTTCTCCAGTCCAATTTAAAATTTCCTAGTTCTTGCTTAACCATCCAGCTCTGTAGCAACATTCAACTATGGTTCATTCAACTCACCCTGTTTAAGGACCCAAATGACCTGGCATCTTTTTCTGTGGGTTAGAGATAGGCTTTTTCAAAACCATTGATTCATATAAATATTAATATAGAAGGATTTTGTTGCTGTCCTAAAGGCTTCTGAAAGTAGAGTTCCATGATTTGCCAGTGATTGAATAGCCAAATGGTAAAATGGAAAGATTTGGCTAAAAGTCAGACAGTAATAGTGGGTTTGAATCTTAATTACACTACAAAGTAGCTGTGTGACTTGAGTCACTTAACTGGAATAAATACTCTTGCATTTATAAAATATTTTGCTATTCTAGAAGCCAGTCCCAGCTTTGGGATAGGGAATGTAATTGCTTGTTCAGGGTACCTAAATGGCCACTTTGGGGAAACAATAAGTGGTTGAATTCTGCGCTTCAGCTGCTAAGGTTTGTGTTAATGACAAGTTAGCCTTAATTGTTCTTTTTTTCCCCAATAGTATTTTATTTTTCCAAATATAGTTTTCATCTTATATATATATATATATATATATATAGTTTTCAACATTCATTTTTATAAAACTTTGTGTTCCAAATTTTTCTCCCTCCCTCCCTTACCTCCTTCCTCCACTCAGACAAGTAATCCAATATAGGTTAAACATGTGCAATGCTTCTAAACATGTTTCCATATTTGGCATGCTGTGCAAGAAAAATCAAATCAAAAGAGAAAAACCACAACAAAGGGGAAAAAAGCAAACAAACAACAAAAAAAGGCAAAAATACTATGCTTTGATGCACATTGTCTCCACAGTTCTCTTTCTAGATGCAAATGGCACTCTTCATCTCAAATCTACTGGAATTTCCTTGAATCAGTGCATTGTTGAACAGAGCCAAGCCCATCACAGTTGATCATCACATAATCTTATTGTTGCAACATTTTCTTGGTTCAGCTTGCTTTACTCAGCATCAGTTCATGCAAGTCTCTCCAGGCCTCTCTGAAGTCCTCCTGTTGGTCGTTTCTTATAGAACAATAATATTCCACTACATTCTTATACCATAACTTATTAGTTATTCCTCAACTGATGGGAATGCTAGCCTTCATTGTCACCTGATGTTTCACCTTGAATCCTGACTCTCTATAGTTTGGTAGGAGAAGAGCAGCTAGGAACAGGACATTGCTGAAAGTCTCCATTATAACTTTCACCCTGATTTTTTTTCTCCATCAACCATGTATTTTGGCATAGAAGACCACTAGGTAATTCAGTGGGTAAAGTGCTGAAGTTGCAATCATGAAGACCTGAAATCCAAGTCTAAGATAATTAACTGGCTGTATAACTCTGGACATGACACTTAATTTCTGTCTACTTCAGTTTCCTCAGCTGTAAAGTGGGGATAATTATAGCACCTACCTCTCAGAGATGTTGAGGACCAAAAGAGTTAATGTTTTCTAAGTACTTAGCACAGTGTCTGGCATATAGTTGGTGTATAATAAATGCTTGTTTCCTTTCTGCCTCAGAAGTCCAATGATCCTGCATAGATTCTTCAAACTGACTCTTTGTACTTTGAGATTTATCTCAGGTGAACATATATTGTCCATCAAGGTGAGAGTGATCAGTGGAATAGTTAAAAGGAAAAAAATTCACTCCTCTTTTTTGTGTTCATCTTGTATTCAAATAGAGAACAGCCCACTTGGCAGGCTGATATATTTCTTGCACTTTCTTACTGTTCTCTTACATAGGGAAAAGGAGTTGAGAAAAATGCCTTCCTATACGGGCGATTACTATGTACAGCAGCAAGTTGTGCTACATCCTAAAAAATGATTAGGACTTTTAAAACGGCTGAGGTGAGTGTATGGTAAGGGAACGCCCATTCACCTCACCCTGGCTAAGAGACCAAATGGCTTACTGTGAGCAACAGTATCACAAGGCATAACTTCTCAGGGTTACCACTAGAATATGAGTGGAAAAATAGTTCCCCTTTAGGAATCTGACCTCATAGTCTAGTGTAAATTGAGAGAGGAAGCCCCAGAGAAGGCACTGCAATTTCAGGGACTGACCACATATAGTGGAGTGAGTGAGTTTCCAGTCACCCGTTCACTTAATCAGGAAATCTCAGCCCCAAGGCAGAGTTCCAAAACAGAGAGGATCAACTACTTCAGGCAGGCGGGCAAGCCTGGTATGAAAAATGCTGTTCCAGGTGGAGGGAAAAAAGACACTTGTCACATATCAGCCAGGATAGACAATCACACAACCTTCCCAAACAAGCAGTATAAATAAAACACACCTGCCATGCATCATTCAGCATAGCTAGGACACACTGACCACATAGCATAGTATAGATGTTACATATCCCCCAGTAACACAATAGAGACGTCATATTACAAGTGAATGGGTATCTATGGCTTGGTTCTAGAAGAATTTGTTTCACTCAGACTAGTATTTTGGTATTTTTCCACTCTGTCTTTCTGTCCTTGATTGTAAGGAAGAAATGAAATCATTTCAGTAGCCTATTTTTTCTTATTTGACTTTTTATATTCTAAATTTAATAATCACCAAACAGCATGAGCATTTCCACAGAAAAGAAAAGAAAACAATTGTCACTGTGACCTCATATTAAACAGTCTGTTATTATTTTTAAGCATATAATAAATTCAACATGTAACTTTCACACTGCCCCATATGCCCATGTTTCCCCTCTCCTTCTTGTGTTCTCTTTTGTATTTTTTTAAATGCTTTGATAACCCTTTTCTCTTTATTTTTATTTTATTTTCTTTCTGTGATGGTCCTATCATTACTCTTCTAAACTGAAAAAAAAAGACAAAGGAAATCTTTGTAACAAATGCGCATAGTCAAGCAAACAAATTCCCACATTTAGGAAAATGTTTCATTTTGCACAGTAAGTCTATCTCTCTATCAGAAAGCAGATGACATGCTTCATCATTGGTTCCCTGGAATTATGGTCAGTCATTGCATTTATCATTACACTGCACTGATCATAGTTCTGAAGCCTTTCAGTGCTGTTTTATTTACCACGATGGTCTTTGTATAAATTAGGAACCTATGGCCTATGGGCCAAATCTGGTCTTTCTCCTGTCTCTTGCCTCAAAGCTAAGAATGAAATAGACAACGGGCCAGATCTGGCCCTCAGATCATAGGTTTCTGGACCCTAGTATAAATTGTTTTCCTAATTCTGCTTTCTTCACTCCACACTATTTCATTAAAGTCTTAGGTTTCTCTGAAACTATCCCTTTTTGCATCTCTTATTAAGGCTCAATGATATTCCATTACATTCACATGCTATAATTTTAATCAGGTGTTAGTTTCCAGTTATTTATTGTATACAAAGGAACATATATATGTAATATAAAAATACATATATACATGCATGTGTATATGCATATACATAAATATACAAATACAGAAAAAGTTAGGTGACACAATGGATAGAAATTCAGGAAAATTCATCTCCCTATGTTAAAATCTAGCCTAGATACTTTCTAGCTGTATGATCCTGGTTAAGTTATTTAATCTTGTTTGCCTCAGTTTCCTCATCTGTAAAAGTGAGCTGGAAAAGGAAATGACAAATTTCTCCAGTATTTTTGCCACGAAAACCCCAAATAGGATCATGAAAGGTCAAATATAATTGAAACAAATTAACAAGTATATGCATATGTGTGTATAATATTATATATATATATATAAGTATACATATAAACACATACATACACACACACACCTTTACATTTTTTTTAATCTATTTGTGGTTTAGGCCTAGTAGTGGTATTTCTGGGTCAAAGAGTGTGTACAGTTTAGTGAATTTGGGAATAATGTTCCAAATTGCTTTCCAGAATGACTAGACCAACTCATAGCTCTACCAAACAGCACTTTAGTGTCTTGTTTTCCAAATCTCTCCAAAAATCGTTATTTTCCTTTTTTTGTCATCTTTGTCAATGTTATGGTGTGAGGTAGAGCCTCAGAATTGTTTTAATTTCACTAATCATCAGTGCTTATTGAGTATTTTGCTATTATGTTAATTAACACATCAGTTATATATCTAATCTCTTCTACTTAACAACCTCTATTTTTAAGCAAAACCAAATTACTTTGATGATTATTGCTTTTCAGTATAGTTTATTAAATGATACTGGCAGACTATCTTTTTCCCATCTTCTTTTATTGTTTTCCTCTATAATAACTTTATTTTTTTAAGCATCAAATTTTTTTATTTTATTCTTTATTTTTCTGACTATACATATACATTAATTTTTAAATACACATTTCTTTATGAATCAGAACAAAATCAGAACAAAAGCAAGAAACCAGGAGAAAGAAAAAAACAGAAGAAATAGGAAAAATTGCAAACATAGCATGTGTTGATTTACATGAAATTTCCACAGTTCTCTCTCTGGATGCAAATGATATTTTCTATCCGAAATTATTAGGATTGCCTTGAATTTCTGAACCACTGAGAAGAACCTAGTCTTTCATAGTTCATCATCACATAAATTTGCTGTTACTATATACAACATAACACTGATTCTATTTTACAATTACAAAAAGAGCTGCTACAAACATTTTTGCACAAGTGGGTCTTTTTCCCTCCTTTATAACTTCCTTAGAATACAGACCCAGTAGAGACACTGCTGAATCAAAGGATATGCACAGTTTTATAGCCCTTCAGGCCTAGTTCCAAATTGCTCTTCAGGATAGCTGGATCATTTCACAACTCTACCAACAATGCATTAGTGTCCCAGTTTTCCCACATCCCTTCCAACATTTAAATAATTCTTTCATACATTGCTTGGTATAGAATGGAAAAAGTAAATTATTTAGGTATCATTGTCATTTTTATTATATTGGCAAGGCCTAAAGAAATACAATTAATATTTTTCCAATTATTAAGACTTTTTATTTCTATACAGTCTATTTTGTAGTTGCATCCATATTGTTCCTACATGAGTCTTGGTAGGTAGATTCTCAAACATTTTGTATATTTCATAGTTATTTTTTTTTCCTGAGGCAATTGGGGTTAAGTGACTTGCCCAGAGTCACACAGCTGTTATGTGTCTGAGACCAAATTTGAACTCAGGTCCTCCTGACTTCAGGGCTGGTGCTCTATCCACTGCGCCACCTAGCTGCCCCCATAGTTAATTTTAATGGGATTTCTTTTGCTATTTATTCTGCTGGGTTTGATAGGTTTTATATGTGTGTGTGTGTGTGTGCGCGTGTGTGTGCGTGTGTGTGTGTGTATGTGCGTGTGTGTGTGTGTGTGTGTGTACCACCAATCTATATGGACAAATGTTCTATCCTGTAACTTTGCTGAAGTTATTATTTCAACTAACTTTTGCTTCATTTTACTTCACTTAAGCATTGATATTGCTATAGATATATCATATCATCTGCAAAATGTGATAGTTATAGTTTCCTCTTTTTCTACATTTCTTCAGTTATTTTTCTTCTCTTATTGCTATAGCTAGCATTTCTAGTGCTACATCAAAAAATAAAGGTGTTAATGAACATCTTTGCTGTAACACTAATCTTACTAGAAAGATCTCTAGCTTTTTTCCTTTACTTATACTATTGTCCTTTAATTTTAGTTAGAACTATTTGCTGCATTAAGGAAAGATTTTTTTGCTTCAATAAGATAAAAAGCAACCAAGTTTTTAGACAATTAAAGTCCAAAAAATTATTCTTTTCAAAATCAAGTAGAATAAAAATAAGTATTGAATTTTGCCTAAAGCTTTTCCAGCATTTATTGATGCTGTCATGTGGTCTTTGTGATATTTGCTATTCATATAGTCTGCTATGTTTACAGTTTTCCTTTATACTGAATCAAACCTGGTATGAATTCAGATTGGCTGTAATATAATCTTTTTGGTATGTCATTGTAGACCTCTTGCTAATATTTTATTTAATACTTTTACATCTATATTAATTTGAGCTGTTGATCTATAATATTTTTCTCTACTTTTTAGTTCTTCTATTTAGGTATCAAGATCATATTTGTATTAAAAAAGTAAGAATAAAACCAATATCTTCTTGAAATAATCTTCTCAGAATCAAATTGACAAAAACAGTCTTAAGAAATCACAAGGACACTTACAAAGCAAAACATTTTACAAAGCAAAAAATAGATATCACAGTTTGAAAATGTAATCATGTAAAACAGAAAATGTTATGACATTTTGGAATTTTTCCACTTTTGCTTAATCCCATTTTAAACCTATAAAAATATACATCTGTGCTTTTTAGAACTGAAGAAATCTTCATAGTAATCTGTTTCCTGGTAGCTTAAAAAATAAAATTTCATTTGGCTTATGTGAAACTTACTTTGTTTTTATTTTTTCCTGAGAATATTAAAATAATGCTGTTTTAATTATTTTAAAATAAAAATTTTGGTAGGATTTTTTTCTTTTTCTAATTTTTTTGTGATAGTTTATCTACCATTGGAATATTCTTTAAATTTTTGATAGAATTCACTGTTAATCCATAGTCCTATAGTTTATTTGTGTTTCTCCCCCCCTTTGGAGGGTCTTTTATAATTTGTTCAATTTCTTTTTCTGATATTGGGTTATTGTTGTTAATTGTGGATATTTTATTTTTTAAAGTATAAATCAATTTTATCTTACTTATCAGTTTTGTTCTTATATATTTGGGTAGAATATTATCTGAGAGTTCTTTTTTTTACTCTCAAGTGTTGGAAATTATTTTTTATTTTTAAACAACTAAGTTCTATTTCTCAATTCAATGGGGTTTTGCTTTCAAGATTGCCAGTCTGTTTTTTGATTCTAATTTGGTGTTTAGATGAAGTTTAAAACTTTGTTGTTTTTTTCATTTTTTTGTTGCATGTACAATTCAGTTATCTATTCTTTTGTACTTTTGCTGATAGAATCATTTAGAGATATAAATTTTCCCCTAAGAACTGCTTTAGCTTAATCCCAAAAAGTCTTAATGTTGTTTCATTGTCATCATTTTCTTTGATGAAGTTATCAATAATTTTGATGATCATTTCTTTGACTTGTCAATTTTTTACAATTAAATTTAGTCTTTAATTAATTTTTAATTCTCTTTTTAAAGTCTCTGTATTGAGTGTAATTTTTATTGCCTTGTGGTCATTAAAGAATACATTAATAATTTCTTCTTTTTCTATGTAGTTTTTATGGTCTAATATATAGTCAGTTTCTGAAAGAGTTAAGTCATTTCTATTTCCCTTCAGTAATCACCAGGCATATATATCTAACTTTTCTAAAAGTTCATTCAGTTCCTTAATTTCTTTTTCATTTACAATGTCATTAGATTTTTTTAGGTCTAAGAAAAATATATTGAGTTCCCTATTATTATAGTTTTATTGTCTATTTCCCCATGTTAGTATTAACTTTTCTTTTAAGTATATAAATGCTATTCTATTTTGTGAATATATATTAAATATAGATATTGAGTACTTGAGCATCTCTGAAGTCTATGGATATACCATATATTCCCTGTTTATCTCTCAGGCAAGCCTGTTTTTACTCTCACTCATCTGAGATCATGATCAAACTACCCCTCATTTTTTTTTTTTTTTTTTTTTTTGCGTTTTGCTGAGGCAAATGGGGTTAAGTGACTTGTCCAGGGTCACACAGCTAGGGAATGTTAAATATCTGAGATAAGATTTGAACTCAGGTCCTCCTGACTTCAGGGCTGATGCTCTATCCACTGCGCCGCCTAGCTGCCCCTTACCCCTAAATTTTTTTGAGTTTACCTCAAGTAATAGATATTCCTCCAATACCTTGATTTAACTCTGTATAACTATGTTTCAAGTTCTTCTTGTAAACAACATAATATTGTCTTTAATTTTCTATTATTCTGCTATGATCTTCCATTTTACAGGTGAGTTCTTCTTATTCATGCTCAAGATTATGGTAATTGTGAATTTCCTATCCTCTTGTATTTTTCTTTTTACTCTTCCACCATACAAAGAAGGTGGTAAAAACAAGGGAATATGTTTAACAGTGGTAATCTATGATCTGTTTATATTCACCTGCCTTTCTTCTCTTCTCCTCACCTGATCAAAGATTTTTACTCTTTCTTTTCTTTTAACTCTTCCTTTACTTCCACACTCCAACACTGGATTTTTTTTTCTCATGACTAATTTTTCATTGCTCCTATCCTTTGTCTCCCTCTCCTATCTCCCTATCACTATTTATTTTCTAGTTGAGTTTAATCTATTTCTATACCACATTCTTTCTGTGTATGTAACTGTGTTCATTTTTCTTTTCTAGTTCAAATGAAAGTGAATTTTATTTGATGTCCTCTCCAACATCTCTTCCTCCACATTTATATATCTTAATATATCTTAATCTTGCACCACTATTATATGAAATTATAGGTTCTTTCTCATTCCTTTTCCTTTCTCCTGTAGTGTATTGTCCCTTCCTTCTCTCTTTTTAAGACCATGAAAACAGAACAAAACTAATCCAAGCTCCTCTTTTTGTTTTAACTCCTTTGGTTTTGAAGGGTTTCTGTTCCCCCAGTAAATTATAGCCACTTCTAAATGAGCAAATCCATATGCCTTTCTAATATTGTCTTGATTCTTGATTCCACAGCTTTTATTCAATTCTGACATTTTGATCAGGAGTACTTTAGAGTTTTCTATAAAGTTTTGTTTTCCCCATAGAATTATGCTTAATTTTTTAGGGTATTTCTTGATTTTAAGTTTTTCTCTTACCTTTTGGAACATAAAGTTCAAAATTTTCTTTTCTTTATGAGTGGTAGCTGCCATATGTTGGCTGTGGTTCCTATATCTGTCTGCTTGTAGATTTTCTTTATTTCTTTTTCTTTTTTTTTTCTTTTTTTTTTTTTGTGCTGAGGCAATTGGGGTTAAGTGACTTTCCCAGAGTCACACAACTAGGAAGTGTTAAATGTCTGAGACCAGATTTGAACTCAGGTCTTCCTGACTTCAGGGCTGGCACTCTATCCTCTGGGCCATCTAGCTGCCCCTACTTAAAGATTTTTAATTTGAGCTAGAAGCTCTTGGTTTTGACTGTGATGCTCCAGATAGTATTCATTTTGGTGTTTCAGAAGTCTTTAGTAGATTCTTTCTGTTTTCATTTTTGACTTCTAGGTGTAATGAACCTGAACAGTTTTGGTCATATTTCTTGGAATATTTTATCCAGGCTATATTTTAATTATGCTTTTCAGATATTCCAAAGAATCTTAACTTGACTCTCTTCAATTTGTTCTCCAGGCTAGTTGTTTTTGGTGACATAAATCTTATATTTTCTCTATCTTTTGATTTTTGTTTCAATATTTGTCTTCAATATTGTCTAATGGAGTCATTGCTTTCTTTTTTAATTCATTTGAATTTCCAAGGACTACAATTCTTAGCAAAAATTTACTAACTTCTGTTCAAACTATTCTTTTCCAGTCTTTTCTTCCTAGATCTTATCTTATTTAACATCACATTTTATATCTTTTGCTCTACTTCAACTAGTTATTTTTGTACAATGCATCCTTTTCTCTGAAACATTGGGAAATACTGTGTGATTACTTTCTCCTTTTGTGTTTAATTAACCCTTGGGCTTCTCTCAATTCATACCATTTTTTATTATATTTGGAATTTTCTTCTGTTGACTTCTGTCTCTAACCTCCATTTCTGAATTGAGATCTAGGACTTGGTTCAAACTCTACTTCCTCCTGTATACTTGGATACTATGGAGAGATCTTCCCTAATTCTAAAGTTAAAACTGGAATCCACCTTCTGCCACTTCATCGTCTCCTTCTTGCACAATCATAAACCAGGATTTAACTTTATCACTTGCTATGACTCCAACAGAACACAACCAGAAAAAATAATTACTCTGGTAGCAGACCTCCTGTGAGACCCCAGATACTTTGCTTCCCAGATGCTCCCTTAGCCTTTTCTCCTGTTGTGGTTTGGGCATGGGCTGCTTGAGCAATGGTCTGGTCCTTTTCTTGCTATAACTAGATACCTGAGTGCTGATCTATCACTAACTCCTGGTCAAGAATTCTGGAGGCTTCTGGAAGTCTTTCTGGGCTTACAAACATTTCTCTTTGTTGTTTTTTAACTGATGTTTCTCTTGGTGCATAGTCAGTACTCTACTGGGGCATTGTGGGGAGATGAGGAGATCTGGACTTCTCTAAGTCCTGAGATGCCAACATCTAATCCAGAAATTGATTGTAGTGTAATATTCGTGGTGGTTCCATTTGAAAGTCATAGTGTCTGTGTCAGGGATAGCAGAGCTTGAACTTCCCAAAGAAGTCTCAGGTCCCAGCAGTCACCTGCAGGTCCCAGTATCTCCTTCCCATCCCAAACAGTTATAGCCAGATGAAATCATGCTAAAGTGTTCATAAAGGGCTGCTTTAGAAGGAGAAAGAAGTCATAAATGGGTAACTTGCAAGCAGTGAGTGGGAATATGGGAAGGGAGAGGAACAGCCCTCTCTATTTGTCTCACTACTGTTATCAGATTGGACTATTTATAAAATTATTATATGTGTAAAAGCCTCAAGTCTTTTTTCCTCTCCTAGAACCAGCTGAGGGAAACAATCAACTACTTTCTCCCAATGGCTGCCTCCCTGACTCACTGCCCCAAAAAGGAAGGATACCTCCAAATAATCTGGACGTGGACTGCAGGAACCCAGGTGACTTAGAGGGGAACCTCCTAAAGTTCCACTTCAGAGGCATTCATTGGATATGAACTTCTGTGAATTTGTACAGATGGCACTTTCCAGACCACCCAGGACGATAAACCTAATGACATTTCTGGTATCAAGTTAATTATCTAGTCAAGCTCTCCAATTTGCAAAAGTGCATTCCTCATGATCACTGTGCAAAGGTAGTGGCTCAGTTTTATTCTTCCCATCTTACAAATAAAGAAACTGAGGCCAGAAGAGGGGAAGATATTTGCTTACCATGGCTGGCACATAGCCCAAAAGCCTAACTCAAATTTAGTGGGGGACTTTCCCACCACTTTCCCACTAATGGGAGAGTCTATCAAGTCCTCTATGTTCTTACCAAACATGTAGGGAAGAAGATTTGCCTCCAATGTCATGGAAGAGAGATATGCAAAGCAGAGAGTGAGCATTTGAAACTCTAGCTGAGCAAGCACAACTTCCTGTTGGCCAAAGGGAAATTCTCCTTCTGAGGTCTCCAGGGACTGGAAAGGATGCAGGTTTCTGCACCTCCCCTGAGAAGCTGGGGAAACTCTAGCTATCTTTCTTCCCCACCAGCAGCATCTCCATCCGCTGCTGCTGAAGAAACATGACACATCTTATTCCCGACCCCTCAATCTTTCCCATTAGCTGAGATTGCGGGTTCAGAGCACAAACATTGCCGCCTGTCACAGCTGCTGCGTGTCAGCCGTCAGCCGCGGAATGGTCTCGTCTCCTTCAATCTATCACACAGGGTTTCTGTCGCCCTCACTCCCAGCCAGCTTTGCATCCCTCCTCCCCACCGGCCCCCAACCTCAGCATTTTGAGGAGACAGGGAACCAGTCCCTGTTAAGTAGGGGTCTGGAGCAAGGAAACTGTCAAGAACTGTCTCTGTCAATGCAAGGCAGGGGAAGGAAGGGAAGAGGAGAAGGGAGAGAATAGATATTTAGTACTCTGTGCCAAGTGCTGTGCGAAGCATCTGACAACTATGTCATTTGGTCCTCACAACAATCATGGAAGGGAGGTATTAATATCTCTCTTTTATTTTATTTTATTTTTTGCTGAGGCAATTGAGGTTAAGTGACTTGCCCAGGGTCATGCAGCTAGGGAATGTTAAGTGTCGGAACTCAGGATTTCCTGACTTCAGCGCTGGTGCTCTATCTACCTCACCACCTAGCTCCTCCCTCTCTTTTATAATTAAGGAAACAGGTAATTGAGATGGAGTGACTTGCCTAGTGGGTATTCAAGGCTGGATTTGAATTCGGATCTTCCTAACTCTAGATCCAATACTTTATCCACTGCAACATCTTGCTGCCTACTTCTAAGGTCAAGGAGCCACTTGGCTCCAGCCATAAAAGTGTTGTCCAGCCCTGTCTGACATTTGGGGTTTTCTTGGCAAAGATACTGCAGTGGTTTGCCATTCCCTTTTCCAGATTACTTTACAAATGGAGAAACTGAGACAGAATAAACTAACTTGCCTAGGGTCACTAAAGCTAGTGAGTATCTGAGGCTAGATTTGAACTCAGGATCATAAGGCTTCTGGACCCCAGGCCCCACCTATATCACCTGGCTGCACTCACGTTCTTTTAGGAGGAGGCAAAAGGAACAAGCAGAGGTGCCAGCGCTTGAACCCTGGTCTGGTTCCCCTGAAGGTGGCTTGATTTATAGTACTTATTGGATCACTATGATCAAAGAGTCAAATTTCTATTAAGTCACTAAAGTCGAAGAAAACTTCATCCCTTGCCTGGTTGTAGATAATTTAGAGCATTATATAGACAGCAACTATAACTTTGTAGCTGCAAAGTGTCTGCATAGTTTTCAAAACCTTCACACAGACCATTTCTCTTGCCCTTCATACTAGCACTGTGGAACAGGCCGGCAGATATTACTCTCCTCATTTTACATACAAAGAAACTCAAATGACAAAAGAGATTAAATGATTAAGATAAGGTTCTACCATGGATATCTACCAAGAATCAAGAAGAGCTGGGTTATATTGAGGATGGACCTCATTCTGCCAACTTCTTCCCTTTAGTTATTCTTCAAAGAGGTACAGTGAAAAGAATCCTCACTTTACATTCAAAGTATCTGAGTTCAAATTCTGCCTTCATCAAACATTTGTGTAGCCTCCAGTAAAACATTTACTTTCTCTGAGCCTCAGTTTCCTCCCCTGGTCCCTTCCAGCTCTACCTGATCTTATGATTTGATTGTTCCACTTTCATTTGTGGTGGGATGATCAATTGGAGAGATTACAAACCTAGCTTCTCTTTGCTGTATTGTCCTATAAAGCTTTCATCCTATTCACTTTCCTCTCTTTTCTAAGGGAAGGTTAGCCACAGGTTTCCCCCACACACACCCCATTACATTTGTTCTCCATCATCCCTCCAGTGCCATCCAGAGTAAGGAAGGCAAATCAGGTAAAGCTGAGGTGTGGTTTTTTAAGATGCAGCCAGGGAAAAACACCATGGCAAATGAGATGTATGTTTGAAACAAAATCATATCAGCTGAGGGATATATTGGGCAGGTGAGTGAGAGGCAGGGAAGAAGCAAAGGAGAAGACTAAACCTCTGATTTCGGGTCTTGGGGAAATGATGTAGCTAAGAACTTGGGCAGTTGAGTTCTATTTGGAAAGAAAGATTACAAGGCTGAAAATACACTGATCTGGAAGCAGAAACTGAGTTTAAGTTTATGCTGAAATATGTAGGAGTTAAATAACATGGAGGAATTCATTTAATCTTCTTGAACTTGTTTTCTAATCTTTAAAATAGGAATAATAATGATGATACTTGTATCTGTATTACATAATTCTTAGGGTTGCTGATAGAAAAGTGCTTAATAGATATTAAAGTGATGTTGAGTTCAATTCATTCAATATTAAATACTACTATGTGCCAGGCATTGTGCTAAACATTACTATTATTGTTGCTACCTGACCATGGAATAAACACTAACCAAGTAGACAGAAGGGGTTAAGTTTGAAGAGAGAAATGTAGTTGGGGAAAATATCATTCTTTCTTTCTTTTCTTCTTTTCCTTTTTCTCTTCCTCCTCTTCCTCTTCTTCCTTTTCCTCCTTCTTCATCTTTCTCTTCTTTCTTCTCATCCTCATCATCATCGTAGTCTTCGTCCTCTTCCTCCTTCTCCTTTTTCTTCTCTCTCTCCTCTCTCTCTCTCTCTCTCTCTCTCTCTCTCTCTCTCTCTCTCTCTCTCTCTCTCTCTCTCTCTCTCTCTCTCTCTTTCCCCCTCTGCCTTTCTGTCTGTCTTTGTCTCTGTCTCTCTCCCCTCTCTGTCCTCTGTTCCTGTCTGTCTCTCTGTCTCTGCCCCTTCCTCCCTCCCTCCATCTCTCTCTGTCTCTCTCTCTCTGTGTCTCTCTGTCTCTGTCTCTGTCTCTCTCTGTCTCTCTCTCTCTCATCTACTTCTCTCTGTATGTGTGTGTGTGTCTCTCTCACCCCATCATTCCAGAGCTATCCTAGCTCTTTCGTGTACCCAAAAAACAATTGAGTCAAGTACTCTTGAGCCTTGCTGACAAGATAGAGAAGTCACATTTTGATTTCGCCAACATTGTGACCTGGAAGTAAAGAAAAACTAATACCATCTTAGGTGACATTAATATAAAGTGTCCAGAATATGAAAAATAAGAGTCCCGTTGTATTCAATAGGAAGGGCAATTAGGTAGCACAGTAGATAGAGTGCCAGGCATGGAATCAGGAAAACTTATCTGAGTTCAAATCTGACCTCCAACACTTTCTAGTTGTGTGACTCTGGGCAAGTCACTTAACTTTATTGCTCAATTGCCTCAGTTTCCTCATCTGTCAACTGAGCTGGAGGAGGAAATGGCAAAGCACTCCTATATTTTTGCCAAGAAAAGCCAGATATAAATGAAATAATTCATCAACAACAAAAAGCTGTTAAAAAAAAACTAAAAGTGGGGAGAAAGTTCAGAAAAAAATAAAACCAAAATATAGGACAGGGGAGGAATCTAGAGATATACAGTTCTACTGCATCCCTGTTTTCCTCATCCTATCTACCAGCAATTTTATCCACTCAATCAATTCACAAATCACGTAGACCCTCTTTTGACAACTGTCCTAGTGAGCTCTGAACATCAAGCTTTGGGGATAATAGCAATCAAAGGGAGGAGTGTAATTGCTCTTTTGACCCAATGAGACCCTCACCTCCTGTAGGATTCTGTTAATCAGGAATTAGGATGAGCTTTTCTGTAGGGGACAGATTGAGGCAAAAGGAACCTTTTCGATTGCAATTGCAACTAGGTCCTATTTTGCATCATGTATGCTCCTTTCCTGTCTCCTTTGATGATTCTCAGTAAAGGTATTAATTAGAACTATTTTAGTCTGAGAGTTTTCATTCTGCAACCTGAGACCCCTCAGGGCTAATTCAACAAGTACGGGAATACAAAGCATATACAAAGTAATTGAGAGATTGGGGGAGGGAAGGGGGAGGAAGGGAGAAAAGAGAGAGAGAAAGGAGAAGGGGAGGGGGAAAGGGAGGGAAGAAAGGAGAGAGCCAGGAGAGAGACAAAAACAGAGAAGAAAAGAGGGGCAGAGAGGGAGGGAGGGAAAGAAGGTGAGAGACAGCAGAAAAAGTGAAGAAACAGTAGAGAGACAGAAACAAAGACAAAAGGAAAAGGGAGAAAGGGAGGGAAGGAGAGAGAGGGAGAGAGGAGAGACAGGGAAAATATGGAAAGAGACACACACAGAGAGACAGACATAGATACAAAGAGAAGAGAAAGAGAGAGAGGGAGGGAAGAATAGAAATGGAGAGAAAGCAGAGACAGGAGAGGAAGAAGAAGGAGGAGGAGGAAGAGGAGAAGAAAGAGGAGAAGAACAAGAAGAAGAATGGGGGAGGGAGGAGGAGGAGAGGGGGAAGAGAAAGAGAGGGGGGCAGAGAGGAGTAAGAGAAAGAGGCAGAGACTAGTTAGCAAGATCAGGGAAAGCTTCCTGTAGGAAGTGGTATCCGAGTTACATAAGGAGGGCAATATGGCTCAGAAGATGCTGTGAAAGACACAGGTGCTGTTGAGCTTGGGACAGAAATCCATCATGACTATGTCTTCTCGTTGTTTTCTGTGCCTCAGCTCTCAGGCATCTTATCAGACAGCACACAAGACTTCCTGAGGGAACAAAGTAGCACAGAAGGAACATACTTAGGGACACCGAAAGCCTGAAACCCTACTGCTCTACTTCAAAGACATCCTCCTTGTCTCATCTTTCTCTTACTCAGCACTCTCACACCTGAAGGGTACTCTAATTTTTGCTTTTATCTATTGACTGGAATCAACCTCATGTTCTCCACGATCATCTCCATCCTCCAATTTCCCTCAAATCTCACCTTCTGCAGGACATCTTTTCTGGTCCCCTCTTTCTTACTCAGGATACAATAAAATACTGTATCCCAGTATCTTACCTCTGTTCCCTCCATTTTATCTTACATGTACATGTTTGTACATGGGCTATTTGCATGTTTTCTTCTCCATTCAGTTCTGGGCTCCTCAAGAGCAGAAACAGCTGATAACTCACTCAGTGAATAGAGAGTAAGGAAGACCTGGAGTCAGGAAGACCTGAGTTAAAATACAGCCTCAGCTACTTCCTCATTGTGTGGCCCTGTGTAAGTCACTTATCTCCATTTGCTAGATAAAATGGGTGCCCTGGAGAAAGAAATGGAAGTATCTTTGCCAAATGGGATCATAAAGGGCGGGACATGACTGAACAATAAGAGCAGAAACTATTTTTTTTTTTTTTACCTTTCTTTATATCCCCAAGGCTCAGCACAGTGCCTTGCATTCAACGTTTATTGAGTGACTAATTAATAGGATACAGGATAGATCCTGGTACAATTCTCAGGGATATTACTTGCAGAAGCTGTCTAACCACTTCCATAGCCCAGTTGCCCTACCTTCCTTGCTATGTTAACAAGGCCATGGCCGGGGTTTGAAACAAAGGCACTAAATTATTTGAAGCAACTGATGGTATTTAGCTTGGTGAAGTAAAGATCTGCTACCTGTCATAAAAAATTTCAAGGGCTGTCCTATGGAAGAAAGATTAGACATTTTGCTTTACTCTTGAAGAAAAACAAGGAAAGATGAGTGGCAGTTGCAGGGAGGCAGATCTTTAGATATAAGAGGGGAATTTTTTGTAATAATTAGAATAATCAACAATGGAATGAGCTGTCTTGAATAGTAGTGAGCTCCCCATCACTGAAATTCTTCAAGGGAAGGCTGGATATAGTGTGCTTGTGAAGCATATTATGCTAAAGATTAATGCTATAGGTAAGAATTAGAATAAATGATCTCTAAATTTCCTTCAAACTCTGAGAACTGATCATTCTCTTCCTTAATGGGATCTCATCTAAATTCCTGTTCATCTGACCACCTGATGAGGAGTTCCTGATAAAGCTCTTTATAAAACAGTTTGTATTTTGACTGGATTTCAACTCCCTACCCCAGTTCTCATTTTAATACACATCAGGTTTGAGGATTATTGAAGATTTGTCTGATGACTTCTGGAAGAACTCATCCTTCTTGCACTCTTTCAGGTAGAAGTAGCAGAAATCTGCCACCCTTGGAAGTTCTGCTCAGAGAGTTGCCTTCTTTGTAATGGTTATTTTAACCTATTCCTCACCCCCAGCCCAATGTGGTTTTTCATCTCTTCTAGATCAGAAATTTTATTATTTTAAGTTAAAGAGAGATACATTCATACTTAAGGTAAGTCCAATGATTTAAAATTGTTTCATACTCTTCTATTCCACTAACAGACCTTGATCCACACATACTTAAAGATGAGATTCCTTTTCTCACATTCTTTGAGTCATTAAGGCCCCACTCTGATGCTACTGAGGAAAAATTTATCTATAGCTTAAGCTTGAACCACGACTGGAGTGTCCCCAAACAACTAGTAAAAAGGTAGTCAATGTATAATATGAATCAGATATAGGACTGCTATTTATTTCCTACATACAAAAGAAATATTTAAAACAAAAAAAATTATTATATATCTGTATTTAAAGTAATACAAAACAAAACAGTAAATTACAACTACTCTTATACTTTTTTTTTTTTGCTTAGGCAGTTGGGGTTAAGTGACTTGCCCAGGGTCACACAGCTAGGAAGTGTTAAGTGTCTAAGACCAGATTTGAACTCAGATCTTCCTGACTTAAGGGTTGGTGCTCTATCCACTGCAACACCTAGTTGCCCCTACTCTTATACTCTTAAAGGGAAGTGAGATTTGAACTTGAAGTACCTAGAACTAAGGGCTCAGTATCTACATTTACAAAGTTATGTCTAAGCTTGAATATGTACATTTTGAGATCAACGACCAGTTATTTGGGAAAAAGCAAAGAAACACAAAGCAGAAGAGCCATCCAGAGACTCAAGCTTATTTAGAGGAGTCCCACTACTCTAGCTACAATGTGGGAGTGATCTACATGCTGCCAGAGTAGAAAAGACCAGCTTCTTCCCAATCCTCAAAAATAGCTTCATAGTTACTTGATGCACCTAGAACATAGCAATCTCCTCTTAAGGGAGAGGGCAACAGAAACAGTCATTTCCTTTTTAGGGCTCCCCTGAGTCATTAATTCTTTCTTCTCAGTAGTCAGTGAGGAGGGTAATTAATTCATCATGCCCAAAGCTCAGTCCTTTCATACTAAAAAGGCACATGGCCAGCCAAAAACAGCCAATACTGACCATCAGGCAATTGACCCAAAAGTACCCAAACACTAAGATAGTACACCAGGGGGGCAGCTAGGTGGCTCAGTGGATAGAGCACCAACCCTGAAGTCAGGAAGAGCTGAGTTCAAATCTGGTCTCAGACACTTAATACTTCCTAGCTGTGTGACCCTGGTCAAGTCACTTAACCCTAATTGCTTCAGCAAAAAAGGAAAAAAAAAAAAGATAGTACACGAGGTCAGCTGGAATCAGGACCTTTAAGGTCCTTCCCAAATTCAGTATTTTGTGGAAAAGTTTGAGCTGGGAGGAGGAGGAAAACCAAGAGAAAGGGACCCAGAACCTCCAGTTATTCATAATGTTGCCTCCCTACCCACCCTGATTCCTACCCTCAGTTCAGAGATCTCTGGATACTAGGGAGTAAGGAGATCTGTTACAGAAACGAGCATCTTTCTGGTGTAACCCTCTGGACAAACACAAACAGATAAAGAGTGACCTCTAGTGATAGATTCCCTGCAGGGATCCCATGGCCGGGCCAAAGCAAAGGGTTTCAGATAGAACTCTGATCCATGACCCCGGAAATGAAAGCAATCAAATCCAAGGAAACAGCCAGAGTTTGAGGGGAGCTGGGAGAGCCACAGTGAACTGCACTGAATGAGACATAGCTAGGTGACCTGGAGACTGGGAACATGGGCTTAGTCTTCAAACTGCAGGAAGCAGCACAATTAAGCCACTTTTCCTATATTGTTTTTATGCCTATTGGGTGTCATAGGAAGAGCACTGAACCAAGATTTTAAACTTATTCTTAGGCAAATCACTTAATTCCTCTGGGTCTTAGTACTGTGTAGCACTAAATGCAGTACTTATTATAAACTGAATAGATTCACTCCCTCTCTAAGGTTCCTTCTAGCTCTGGAGCTTCTATGTGGTTCCAGGTATGATGGAAGCTGAAGCTTCCGTGGTCTCAGATTTATATTTGACTTTTTTTGTACCTGATATTGACCCCGTCCCAAAGCTGGAAGAAAAAATAGTGAACTCCACAAGATCCTCTGGCTCATTAGTGATCAAATAGCAGTTGCTAAATTGGTCCTACTAGGAGTGGTGAAATCTGCTTTTGGTTAAGACTCAAGCCTCTTGCCTTTTGCACCTAGAATGAAATGATCTCATCAACAAGAGGAGAAATCAGAATTTGACAGCCTCCTTTAGCCTGCTGGCATTTTTTTTTTTGCATTCATCAAAATCTCGTTGTTTATAACTATTCTCATTGTATTATATATGTGTCTGTTGGACTGCCTGTGTTAATTTGTAAACTGAGCCTTGGTTCATGCTGCCCTTTTCCCTTCATAGGATGTTGATATTCTCCTCATATTTCAAAAGCCATGGTAGAAAATGACCTCCTCAGAAATCACCTAGCACCTCGTACACTATCTTTCTCTATTTTGCCTTACCTTGTGTATACTTTTTGTATCTCTAATTTGATTGTATGATTCTTAAAGGGTAAATGCTTCATAGTACTTAGCCAGAGCCTTAACTAGGACTGGGCAACTGAGGATTTGACTCAGGACACAGTCATTATGTTCTTTCAGTAACTTAGAAACAACTGAACTTAGCCCTTAGCAATCATGACCCCTGTCATCACAGCAGCAATTCATTCCCTGGTAAGTTCCTCCCAAATTTCTCTACTCATTAAACAAAAGATCTATTTCTGAATTTCTTCAAGGGGTCTTTCCTCTGTGCAACCTTAATCAACTTAATTTGTCTTAAAATTTGATTTTAGGATGCATTTGGTAGTCTTTTGACTAGAGAATATTTTATAGTACCTTTTAGTTATAGCTTGGCATTTGTAAATTGTAGGCACTCAATAAAGTTTTGTTAGAAAAATGAATGATTCATGTTACCATGGACAACTCATTTCATTTCTTTTTCCCTATCTAATAAATGGGTGATGTACAAAATTAGATCTGTATCCTAATCATGATAGGTTTGTAATCACTCAATGGGAAGGTGTAGAGATGGATCACATCCCATCCTCTCTTCAAAATTCAATCTCGGGCCAACATAACTATATCATTCTCTTCAGTATTTATAATTCAAAATGCCTTCACTCCACATATTTCTACTTTTGGCCTTCCATGGCAATTATAACCAAAACCTGACTCAGGCATTCACTACTAGATCTTGCAAAGGCAAAATTTCTAACAAAATTTTCATAACCTTCCTCTGCCCCCAATATCCCCATATCTTGTCCCCTAGATCAGCTTGTAGCTGCCACAGGCACTCTCAGTAGGTAGGCTCTATGCTTTAGGCAAAGGTCAGTGAACAAGACTCTTCCCCCATCCTTTTTCATTTTTAGTGTGAATCAATAGCACAGGATGAGGAAGCATGGATGAGTTGCAGTCTATATTGAAAATCTCATTACATTATCATCCAAACCAACCCCACTTCCAAAATTCCCTATCTCCCTCAAGAGCACCACCATCCTTCCAGTCTCAGGGTCTCAATTGCTTCATTAACTTGTGACTTCTCACTCAACTTCAAAGTTACCACTGATCTGTTAATGGCCTAATTTGTTGGCCTTTTCTCAACTCTCATTCTTCTCAACCTTTCTGTACCTATCCTTTGTAACTTATAGTATTTTTTGATATGATTTGCAAGATAATGAGTATGTATAAAAGTCACCTATAAAATTACTCATATCTACACACTTTTTTGATATGTTAAAAAATCTCCCAAATGAATAATTTCAATAGTTTTTGAGCCCACTTATTAAAAATATTAAAATGGAACACTTTCTGATTAGTAGACAAGAGAACCTTCATCATCAGAGAAAATGGAAATTTACTAGCTGAATTTCAATAAAAACCCTTGCATGATTAGCAAGTGGAATTGAAAAATAAATACTGTGATTTAGTAAGCACCGTTAACAATGCACTTCTTCCATTTAGATTGACTATGTATCTTTGTGAGGACTCTTTAACTGCTACATTCTTTAAATATTGAATTGAAATATTGGAATAATTGAATTGAAATAAATTGAACTTAGAATAATGTCTTCAATTTGCTGCATAACAGAATGTTACATGAGATTACACTGCTATTGCTAAAATTTCATTTTAAAACATAATTTTTAGTGATAACAAAAGGGTATTTTCAAACACTTCACCTTTATCTTAATCCTTTATAAACTTATAATTTTATTTATATGCATAACATTTGTAAATGAGAAAATATATTGGAAGTTTATGTTCAAAATAATTAATAGAAATGTACAATCACAAAAGTTTGGAAACCACTGAACAAGATGATTGCTAAGATCCCTCTAAGCTTTGATGTTCTAAAATCTAGAGTCATAAAATCAGAATTTCAGAGTTGGAAGAGACCTTGGAAGAGAGTCAATGACCCATCCTATCCAACCTATGCCTAAAAGAATTTCCACTATGACAAAATTAACAAGCATTTTCTTGAAGATCTCTAATGAGAGAAGCTACCTCTTCCAACCTTTTTTACTTTGGGATACTCTAAACCATTAAGAAGGGCAGCTAAGAAGCACAAAAGATAGAACATTGAACTTAGAGTCAAGAAGACTTGTTTTCCTGAGTTCAAATCCAGGATGTGTGACTCTGGACAAGTATTTAATTCTGTTTGCCTCAGTTTCTTCATCTGTAAAATAAACTAGAGAAGAGAATGACAAAGCACTCCAGTATCTTTGCCAAGAAAATTCCAAATGGGATCACAAAGAGTCAGACAGGACTGAAAATGACTGAACAGCAATCATTAAGAAAGCCTTCTTAACATCAAGCCTAAATTCATCTCTTTCAGCATTACTCATTTACCCTGGATTTGCCCTCCATAGGGCCAAACAGAATAAGTCATATCTCTCTTTCACTTGATGGTCCATCACATACTTGGACACAGCTATCATGGTGAGAGTCTACTCTCCCCACTTCAGCTTCCTTCCCTAGTCTTCTCTTTCCTAAACTAAGCGTCCTTCAGTGATCCCTATGTAACATGAACTCAAGATCTTTTACCATCTTGGTTGTCTTTCCCTGGAAGCTCTCCAAGTTATCAGTGTCTTCAGAACTGGATACAATATTTCAGTGGGATCTGGCCAGTTTAGAATACTGAGGAATGACCATCTCCTTATCTCTATAAGCCATTCCTCTCAATGAAGCCCAAGGCCATATTAGGTCGTGCTACTGACTAATGCGTTTCTAGAGTCATCAAAACCCATAGAATTTGTTCAGATAAACTATTTTCTAACCATACTTCCCCATTCTTGGACTAAAGAAATGGATGTTTTGTATATACTTATAGTTAACTTGTAGTTAATTAGAATTTCATCAAATTACTTTGTCTAGTGCTTTAGCTTGCCAAGGTTTTTGTTGTTGTTGTTAAGATTTTGTCTATATCCTAAAGGGTGTTAATCATCTTTTCCAGTTTTGCATCATCTGCAAATATGATGGGCAGTCCTTTTATATCTTTATTTAAATTACTGATAATAATATTAAATAGTACAGAGTCAGGTACAGATCCCTGAGGCACTCCACTGGAGACCTCCTGGCAATTAGGTATTGAATTATTTAAGGGTCTCTTGAGAACTGATATTCAACTGATTCATCAGTTCCAAATTCTACTGATTGTATTATTAAGGGGCAGCTAGATGGCACAGTGGATATAGTACCAGGTCAGGAGTCAGGAGGATCTAAGTTTAAAGATGGCCTCAGATACTTACTAATTGTGTGACCCAGGACATGCCACTTTATCCTGATTGTCTCTAAAAGGAAAAAAAAAAAAAAAAGATTGTGTTACTATCCAGACTACATCTTTTCTCTCTTTCCCCATAAGCATAGCACGAAATATTTTAGTCAAATCGTTTATTAAAACAGAGGCAAACTGTAACCACATCTTTTTTCCTGGTCCATAAGATTAATAAACCTATCACAAAAGGTAAATAAGCTTAATCTGACATGATCTATTCTCCATGAAGTCCCGCAGACTCTTAGTAACCACTCCTTTTTTCACCCTAGATGTTCACTTGCCATTTCTTTATTGATGCTTCCCAGATTTTTCCCAGACACAGAAGACAAGTTCACTGAGCTATGGTTTGCAGATTTTGCTCTTGTCCCTCTTTTTGAAAATTTGCCCTGCTGCAGTCCTATAATGAACATCTCTTCCCCTTTCCTGTTTTCCATGATTTGTAAAGATCAGTGCCTTAGCAATCATATTAGGTATGTTTGGTACTCAAGAATATAGTTCATCTAGGTCCGATGCTTTTAATTACGTTTTTGTTCCTTTATTTCCAGTACAATGGTCATTCTCCTCAGAAGAGAAAACTGCTCTCTGTGACCAATTATCATCATACCACCCACTTCAAGTCATCTTCTTCCATCCTCTTCCACCCTCTTCCACCTCCTTCTCCTCCCATTGTAGTTTAAGAAAACAAACACTTTTTTGGTCAACCTTAACTTCCTTCACTAGCCTCAGTCTGTTCTTAGTTTTAGCACTGCAAACTCTATATCATACTCCTTTTCATCCTCTGTTACATATATGGCCTTGTTTTTGCCTCCTGTATTGTTTAATTGTTATGTATGTATTATTCAAACAATCTAGTTGTTATCAATTTGCTTACCCACTTAGGGAGGGGGCAAGGGAAAGAGGGAAAAAATTTGGAACTCAAGATTTAAAAAAAATCAATGTTAATAATTGTTTTCACATGTAATTGAAAAATAAATAAAATATTCAAAAAATCTATGTTGGTTTGTGAATTCCCTTTTCATCCATATTATGCAACTCCCATTTTTCTCCTCTTTGGGATTATTTCCTTTTGTGTCTTAAGAATTTTATTCTTATTTCTCACCTCCACCCACTCATGCCCAATCATTGTCACCGTGTTAGTTCAATTTCTTCACCTAGAAGTCAAGCTATTCCAGAACAAAAACTGTCTTCTGTCCTGTACTTTTATACTCCTCCCAACTGAACATGAACTAATTCAACATTTTAGTCAGACTGTCAAAAAACATTTAATAAGTACTTGCTAGTGCTGGCATTGTGCTAAGTTCTAGGGATACAAAGAAAAGCAAAAGACAACCCCTACCCTCAAGAAGGTCACAGCCTTTTTTTATATATTACATACAGCTAATTATATAATAAATTTTTATGGACATTTCTTTTTCCCCTTTTTTCTTCCCTCCCCCCATTCTAGAGAGGGTTGCATTAGATGCAAATATGTTAATATATATAAAATCATTCTATACATCTATATGTTAGTTCTTTCTCTGGATGCAAAGATAGTGTCTTCCTTTTTATGTCCTTTGGAATTAATTTGGGTATTTATAATAGTCAAATTACTTATTCACTCAAAATTGTTCTCAAAACAAGCTAATGGGGCAGATAATGTGCAAAATGAACTATGTATAAGTAAGCTATATACAGGATAATTGGAAATAATTGACAGAGAGAAAGAGCTAGAACTAAGTGGCATGAGCAAGCCTTTGGGCTTCAAGAAATGGTGGGATTTTAAGTGAGAACTGAAGGAAATCAGGAAGGCAGAGATGAGGAAGAAGAATATTCCATGCATAGAATACAGCCAGGGAAAATACCCAGAGTCCAGAAATGGATTTTTCTTGCTCAAGGAATAGGATGCAGGTGCCACTAAATAGAAGAGAAAGGGCAGGGAGAGGCAGAGTGTAAGGAGAATGAAATGGTGGGGAAGTTATAGAGGGTTTTAAAAGCCAAACAGAATTCTATATTTGATCTTGGAGGTGCTAGGAAGCTACTGGAATTGAATAAGAGGTGACATGACCAGAACTACACTTTAGGAAGTTCATTTTGACAGCTGAGTGGAAGGTGGGCTAGCCTGGGGAGAGACTTGAAGCAGAGACAAATAAGCAGGCTATTGCAATAGTCCAGTAATGTAGTATCAGAGAAGAAACTGAAGGAGGGGAGGAGAGAGATACTTAAGAGATGTTATGAAGGTGGACTTTACAGGCCTTGGCAATGGATATGGCAGTCATAGAAAGTGAGGAGTCAAGGATGACATCTAGCTTTTGAGTGTGGGTACCTGGGAGTAATCTTAAAACTAATAGGGAAATTGTGAAAGAGAAGAGAGTTTGGGAGGAGAGGAATACTGAGTACAGTTTTGGAGATATTGAGTTGAAAGATCTGTGGGATGGCACAGGGGATAGAGAATTGGCCCTGAAGTCAGAAAAACTTGAGTTCAAATTCAACCTCAAGTCACTTCACTCCAATTGCCCCACACACACATACAATTAAAAAAGAAAGAAAACATCCAGCTGGAGATGCTCAATAGAGAGGTGGAGATTCAAGATTGAAAGTCAGTCGAAAACAAAACCAATGCAGACAAGATCAGAAGGGAAGCAATAAACTGGGAAAAAATTTTTACATTTAAGGGTTCTGATAAAGGACTCATTTCTAAAATATATAAGGAACTGAGTCAAATTTGTACAAATTTAAGCCATTCTCCAATTGATAAATGATCAAAGGATATGAACAGACAATTTTCAGATGAAGAAATTAAAACCATTTCTAGTCATATGAAAAGGTGCTCCAAATCACTATTGATCAGAGAAATGCAAATTAAGACAACTCTGAGGTATCACCACACACCTCTAAGATTGGCTAAGATGACAGGAAAAGATAATGATGAATGTTGGAGGGGATGTGGAAGAACTGGGACACTAATACATTGTTGGTGGAACTGTGAGCGGATCCAACCATTCTGGAGAGCAATTTGGAACTATGCCCAAAAAGTTATCAAACTGTGCATACCCTTTGACCCAGCAGTGTTTCTACTGGGCCTATATCCCAAAGAGATCTTAGAGGAGGGAAAGGGACCCACATGTGCAAGAATGTTTGTGGCAGCCCTTTTTGTAGTGGCTAGAAACTGGAAACTGAAAGGATGCCCATCAATTGGAGAATGGCTGAATAAGTTATGGTATATGAATGTTATGGAGTATTATTGTTCTGTAAGAAATGACTAGCAGGATGATTTCAGAGAGGCCTGGAGAGACTTGAATGAACTGATGCTGAGTGAAACGAGCAGAACCAGGAGATCAATATACATGGCAACAACTATATTATATGATGATCAACTCTGATGGACATGGCTCTCTTCAACAATGAAATGTTTCAAACCAGTTCCAATTGTTCACTGAAGAAAGTCATATACACCCAGAGAGAGGGATGTGGGAACTGAGTGTGGATCACAATATAATATTTTCACTCTTTTTAGTGTTGTTTGCTTGCATTTTATTTTTTTCTCATTTTTTTCCCTTTTTGATGTGATTTTTCCTGTGCAGCATGACATTTGTGGAAATATTTCCACATAAATAGAATTGCATATGTTTAATATATATGGAATCACTTTGCTGCGCAAAGGAAGGAGTGGGTGGAAGAGAGATAAAAAATTTGGAACACAAGGTTTTGCAAAGGTGAATGTTGAAAATTATCCATGTATATGTTTTGAAAATAAAAGGCTTTAATAAAAAAAATTTAAAAAAAAAGAAAGTGAGGAGGTTAGGGCTGAATAAGGAGATTTGAGAACCACGAGCATAGCATGGGAGCTAAAGAGATCACCAGGTGAAACAATAGAGAGGTAGAAGAGAAGAGGGTCCAGGAGAGAGTCCTCTGGGATGCCCACTTTTAGTGAGTGTGCCCTGGACTTAGATCTAGCAAAAGAGTGTGAGAAAGAGAACCAAGAAAAAGTGATATCACAAAACACTAGGGAGAAGAGAGTATCAAAAAGAGGTGATTGGCAATATCAGTGCTGCAGGGGAGTCCAAAAAGATAAGAAGATATTCCTTCCAACAGGATATACCCTCCAGCAGGGGCTAACCCTGCCCCCAACTGGGGAGAGCATGAGAAAGCATGACTCCTATGTCTGCATTTGGGGAGGGGGGAAGGAACTTTCCTAGGTCTCGAAAGCAAAATCTCTGAGTATGCTTTTATTTGAAGTTCCCATGTCCCTGATTCTCATCCTCCCTAAATTCAGTTACATGAAAGGTCCTGCACAGAAAGAGGCTTCTCACAGAAAGAGGAGCTTATCTGGACTTTCACTGATCTCTGGCTACTTCTTTAATGCAGAAATCTGAATTTGCTCCTAGCCTCTTTTTTCTCCTTTTACCATCTGTCTGTTCATTCTGAAATCTGTTCAGGTTGACCTCTAGCTGACCAGAGCCTTCCCTCTCCCTCTGTCCTGCTATGGGCTCCTCCAGACAACCCTGGTTTGGCTCAAGAGGTTTTAGCTGAATATGCAAATGCCTCCCCAACCAGCTGGTGTCTGCCTCCTAGAAACACATGTTCCAAAGTCCCTTGGACTGGCAGGGGAGGGAAGGGACCTGTATTGAGGCCTGGTTCCACAGTCCGGGAGAGAGAAAGTAATTTAGCAAGGGATGCCACAGCAAGCAGATGGAGATGAGCTAAACCTGGGGAGAGGGAAGAGAGAATGGGAGTAGGTATGGATGGATGGGCACTAAGATGCACTCAGGTACACACAGGCACATCCCTGTGGGCATGCAGTTGCTGTGATGTGTTAATACACACTGATCTGACTTTGCAAGGAGTTTTTCCAAAATCATTGGTTCATGGAAATTCTCTTTGGCCTGAGAAACTTCCCTTTCCTACTTATTCTAATAGAGATCAAGAATTAGAGGCTTACTTTAAAATTGTGTAACCTTGGAAAAGTTATTTCTCCAATTTCTGCCTCAGTTTCCCCATATTCAAAATGTGGGCTGTGTGCCACAGACTGTGTGCCATCTAAAATCCCTTCCAGTTCTAAAAATTCTAGGACTCCTGCCTATTTCTTCTTTGTTTTAGCCATCTTGCCCTCTCACCTTAGAAGCTTCCTCCAAATCACAAAGTTTAGAAAACACTGCTCTATTTTGTGAATGAATGAATGACAAAGCATTGGGGAAGGGGGAACAATCAGGATTAAGGTTCTTGCCTGGGATCACACAGTTAGTAGGAGTCTAAGGTCAAATTTGGACTCTGGTCCTTCTGACTCCAGGCTAGTGCTCTATCCACTGCACCACTTACTCAGATGGAACATTTCTTCAGCAACTTCAGTGTACCAGGAACTGTGCTAAGCACTAGAGATGCAAAAATGAGCAAACAAAATAACCTCTGATTAAATTTTTAGGCATAACATATTTCGAGTTGGAAAAGTAGTGGGAGTTGTTGGAATAGGACACACCATCGTGGCTAAGAAATGGTTGAAAAGTTCTTGGTATTCTTGTTTCCTTACCACAAGATCTCAGAGACAAATTCTGAGTTCTGGCTGAGATGGAAGTGCAGGCAGTAAGGCTTGGCAAAGACCAGGAAGTGTGGGGTGATTCCAGGATAAACTGAAAATTCATTTATCGGAGTCCAACCAAAGGAGTAGGAAAAAGAAGATCTACTATGCTGGAGGCAAGGGTGAATGGAAGTGTGGGGGGAGAGGGGGCAGCAAATTCAGTCTAATTCAACAAATTCAAATCACTAAGCATCTATAATGTTTCAAGTACTTTCCTGGCCACTGGAGATAGAAAGGCAAAAATGAGCCATTGTCCTCAAGGACTGAAGGAAATAACATGTATATAGGTAAATAAATATGAAGTAATAGGAAAAAGAATATATATATATATGTGTGGTGTGTGTGTGTATGTGTACACATATGGAAGTATATATACACACATATACATAACACCCTCTTGTGTTTATTCTGCATTATTAACATGCTTTCTCCATCACTCTCAAAACTAGATAATCAGCAAAATAGTAAATCAAGCTCTAATTAGTGTTCAACCATTTCTGAGGTATGAATTGCCTTTGTGAGCCAGCCTCATCAACTAGGGGATTTGGGAAAAGCCCTCTGTGGGGAAAGTGGCACTTCCAAGAAGCAGAATATGAGACATTCCAAACATAAAGAAAAAGCGCCACGGTGGGAAATGGAAGGTTGCATGGGGTGGGGGGGAGTGAGAGTGGCCAGTCTGTTGGGAGCTTAGGGAATGGGAGGAGGAGGAGTTGAAAATAAAACTAAAGAACTTAAATTTTGTCCTCAAAGCAATAGGGAGCCACCAAAGTTTTTGAGTAGGTGCAGCAACATTGTTAGGCTTCTGCTTTAAGGATATCACTTTGGCAGTGATGGATGTAGAATGAACTGGGGATGGGGAGAGACTGGATAAAAGCTTGATTCAAGAGTGACAGTGTAGTCCAGTGGTTAAAAATTCAGAGTCTGGAGTCAGGCGATCTGGGCTCTGATACACCACTGTATAAAGCAAATCACTTTTATTTCTCTGGCATCAATTTAAAAGATAAGAAGGATTTGGATATTAAATGATCCCAAGTCTCTAAATCCTATCTTGGACTCTCATCTAGCACAGAAAGCCTTGTTTCCTCCAGGCCATACTCTATGGAGGAAAGGGCTGGAGGGGAGGCAAGTGTCTCATCACATCCTATATTTCTTGCTACATATCCAGTTTTGTTATGCACATTTAGACTCCTAGTTCTACAAACCTCCATTCCAAAAGCAATCTATTCAAGATCCATTTCAGGGTTCTCCCTTCTACTTGCCAGTTCTCTGGGGATTCCTACTTATTTTAGGAGGGAGGGAGATCCAGAGAGACAGAGATAAATAGGGAGACTGAGAGTGACAGTGCAAGAGG
>JAJPUD010006137.1:0-23348 GCA_023553655.1 Myrmecobius fasciatus | reverse complement strand
AGACAGAAAGAGAGAGGAGAAAGAGAGGAGGAGGGGAGGGGGATAAAAGGGGAGAAGGAGAGAGTGGAGAGCGAGCGAGAAAGAGAGAGAGAGAGAGAGAGAGAGAGAGAGAGAGAGAGAGAGAGAGAGAGAGACAGAGAGAGAGAGAGAGAGAGAGAGAGAGAGAGAGAGAGAGAGAGAGAGAGAGAGAGAAGGGAGAAAAAAAGAGAGAAGAGAAAAGAAGGAGAGAGGAGAGGAATAGAAGGAGAGAGATGAAGAGAGAGGGAGAGGGAGACTGAAAGAGAAACAGAAAGAGAAGAAAGGAGGGAGAAGGGAGAGAAGAAAGGAAAAGAGAGAGAAGGAAGAAACGGAGATCAGAGAAAGATGGAGAGACACGAAGAAACACAGAGATTTTCTGTGCACGCCCAATGGCAAACGTAGCCAGGGCTGCCTCTGTCTTGCACCTTGGCCCCCCCCCCCCCCCCGACATCCCTAAGACGAGAAATCTTTCCCCACTTGTCCCGCTCCCCTCCTGCCCACCTCCCCCATCCCCCGTCCTTCATTCCGCTGCAAGGCAGCGGGAGGGGAGGGTGGGGGACCGACTGGGCGGCTGTCTGTCTCTCGCGTCTCCTCTCCCTTTGTGTGTACCTCCTGGCACGATTATTAAACGCGAATTACAAAAGACGTGACCCAAACGATCTTTATTTCTTCTTTCAACAAGTGCTGCCTGCAGGGCCCTGATTCCAAATTCCGTTTCAATTATCTCGGCCATTTTAGACAGTAGAGCTAGCTGCCGGGGTGGGCAATTACCGTGGGTGGAGCGCGCGGAGGGGAGAGGGTCTTGTGGCCCCACGCGAGCACGGGCCGACGGCCGCCTTTCCCCGCTCAACTTGCATTTGCAGCGATTAAAAGCAGCCCAGACACTGGGACCGGGTCTGATCGCGGGCACCCGGGGATGTCACGCAGCCCTTCGAAGCTGCCTGGAAGTCGAACCCCGGGGAGAGCCCGGTCTAGGGGCGCGCGCCCTTCTGGGAAATGGCATCCGAGAAGCAATCCCCTCCAGAGCTGTGCCTTCACCTTCACCCACTCCTCAGAGGACGCCTCAGTGCCAGAGCAGCGCCTTGATGATCGTTTGTGCCGGGGAAGAGCAAACACAGTCTTCTCCAAAGCCTAGGAGTTGGGTTCAAGTGTTGCCTCCGACAAATCCTAAGTGATCAAGCCACAATCTCTCAGAGGTTCCTTCTCTTTGCCCTGAATTTTCTAAGGCTCCGAAGCTGTAGAATAGGAGCTGATATGTGTTTGGAGAGGAAATGTCCTCACTGTAAATTCACTGTACCAAAGAAATCAAGGGTTCTCTCCCTGGTCTTATCACATATCAGATGTTCCCGGTCTGTTTATTTCCTTTTGTATCTGGTCATACGCCTTTCGGGGCTGTTCTGTTTTCTTCAAAAATGTTTTTGTCCATCTCTCTACATTTCCCCCTGCATCCCTCTCCTCCCTCCTTCTAGAGAGGCAACCTAGACACAGCGAAGAGCCATAGTCATGAATCTGGAATCGGGAAGATCTGATTCAAATCCACCTCACAAGCTCACTAATTGTGTGGCCCTGAGCAAGTCACTTGATCCCTGTCTGCTTCGATTTCCTCAGCTGTAAAATAGGGACTATAATAGCACCTACCTCTGAGTTGTCAGAATCAAATGTAATGGTATTTGGAAAGCACAGTGTCTGGCGCATGCATAGTAGGCATTTAATAAAATGCTCGTTTACCTCCATCCCTTACCACAAAGATGGTGGTGGCAGCGATGGTGCTGCTGCTTCGGTTGTGATTCTTCCTCTCCTTTTAGCCAGTCCCTCCTCAAAAGTATTTTGGTACTTACCACTCCCTCCCCTGATATGCCTTCTCTTTTATCACCCTTCCCTCTTTCCTATATTTCATTCCCCTTCTAATTTTTTGCAGGGTAAGATAGATTTCTCTACCCATATTAAGTGTGTATGTTATTTCCTCTTTGAATCAATTCTGATGAGAGTAAGGTTCACTCGCTTACCCTCTCTTCCCCATCTTCCCTTCCACTGTAAAAGCTTTTTTTCTTTTTTGCCTCTTTATGGCAGATAATTTGCACCATTCCCCTTCTCCCTTTCCCTTCCTCCCAGTAAATTCCTCTCTCAACGCTTAATTTCATCATTTAAAAAAAAATATTATCCCTTCATATTCAACTCCCATCTGTGCCAACCCCCTGTCCATATATGTTCCTTCTAATCCATTATTAAATGGGAAAGTTCTAATGGGTTAAAGTATCATCCTCCCATATAGAAAAATAAACAGATAAACTTTATTAAGTCCTTTATGATATCACTTTACTGATTACCTCCTTATGTTTCTCCAGAGTCCTGTATCTGAAAATCAGATTTTTCCATTCAGCTCTGGTCTTTTCATCAGGAATGCTTGAAAACCCTCTATTTCATTGAATGACCACCTTTTCCTCTGAAGGCAAATCCAGCCTTAGTCACTTGACACTTAACTAGCTTGTGACCCCCAAACCCCTGGTTGCCTCAGGGGGAAAAAAGGAAGAAGGAGGAAAAAATCAGCCAAGCCAATTAATGCATTGGAAAAATCTGACAGTATATAATGTTCCACCCTGTGGACACCCCACCACTAGACTTCTGCAAAAAGGCATTTTCTTGGTCAAGTTGTTCTTTTTGAGTCATTCTTTGGTCTTTCCTTTTACATAATTATAGTCATTGTGTAGAGGATTCTAAGCACTCTGGATGTCACATTTCATTTAGCTAGAGAAATCTCATATAAGGAAACCTACCAAAGCAGATCAACACTCTGCAACTCTGAAGCTTAGAGAGATGTTTAGAACACTGAAAAGTGAAGTGATTTGTCCAGGATCACAGAGCCAGCAGGTGAGAGAAGCTGGACTTTATGGTCTAACACACTATCCACTATGAGTAGAGACTGAAAAAAGCATTCACAAAACCAAACACTGTATGATTATAATGATCAGGCTTAGTTAGAAGAAGTTAAGGTAAAAAGTATTTTCCTCACAGGAATTCTTGACAGTGATAGGAGATTATGAATGTTTCATATTTTGATAATAATAACAGTAAGCACCTGTTATGTGCCAGGCACCGTGCTTAAATGCTGTATAAATATTACATCATTTGATCATTGAAACAACCCTGGGAGATAGCAGCTGTTATTTACCTCATTTTATATATGGGTCAATTAAGGCAAACAGAGGTTTAAGTGGCTTCCCCAGGGTCTGACAGTTAGGAAGTGTCTGAGGTAGAATTTGAACTCAGGTCTTCCTGACTCCTGGACCAATATTCTATCTACTGTGCCACCTAGCTTCTTTGATGTGTTGGTTAATTTTACTGAACTCCTTCTCTCTCTCTCTCTCTCTCTCTCTCTCTCTCTCTCTCTCTCTCTCTTTCTCTTTCTCTTCCTTTTATGTCTTCCTTCTTTTCTCTCTCTGTCTCTTCTCTCTCCTTTCTCTTTCTCTGTCTCTTCTCTCTCCTTTCTCTGTCTCTTCTCTGTCCTCTTTCTCTCTCTTTCCCTTCTCTATCTTTCTTCTCTGTCTCCCTCATTCTGTCTCTCTGCCTATCTCCTCTCTCTCTCTGTCTCTCTGTCTCTGTCTCTCTTGCTCGCTCATGCTCTTTCTTGCATTATCGCCAGGGATGGTTTTCTGGGTAGAAGAGATGAAAGAAGAGAGATATATTTGGAAATAAAAGTTATATAAAAGTAATTGATATCAATAAAAAAAAATAAGATATTGTTAAACCAGAGTAGCTGAGGATGGATCTTTTTTGGTCAATTCAGTCTGCTAGGAAGCCTTTATTAAGCACTTAGCAGGTACCAGGTATTGTGCTCTATTGGTATGAAGAAGGGCAAAAATGCTGTCCTGATCCTTAAGGAGCTCGTATTTTAATGGGGGAAGAGACAATATACTAACTCTTTACATAAAAGATATACTCTATGGGAGGTCATCTCAGGTGGAAGGTCCTGGGAGTAGGGCTAGGAAGTGGGCCTCCAAGGCCATAGGAGCTGATCCCACCCTGCTCAGGGTCCAGGTAAAGCTGCCTCTAGCAGACTCCTCAGGGGCTGCTGTCAATAGCATGTGGCCTTCCCTCTGCCCGGTCTGGGGCTGAGCTCTGGCCAGTGGAAAGGGGGCTATTTACAGCTTCGCTTATTGAGTGGTGTGCGAGTCATTTGTCACGCAGAGCCCTGGCACCTTGTTCTACCTGTGTTCATCGTGTTTTATTGGTGTTGAGCAGAGTGAGGCCAGAGCAGAGTCGGGGATAGGAAACCTACTCAAGTGAAAAATGAGGAAAGCCAAATGGGATTGAGAAGAGAGAGAGGGAGAGGGAGACAGGCGGGAAGGGGGTAAAGGGGCGGATTATAAAATACAAGACAAATGTGTGTACCAGACCCAGGGTGAAGAGAGAGAGTGGGAGATGGTGAGGGTACATGATTAGAGCCTAATAAAGGTCCCAGACACACATTACTTGGAAAAAATAATTCTCATCTTAACCAAGCAAGATAACGAGAAAAGGCAGGGAAGTACTTGGGGCCATGGAAGTACATGGGGGTGGGAGGCAAAGGGGTCATAAGGGGCTGCTATGAGCCAATGGGTCAAAATGGAGAGAGTCATGGGAGTTGGAGGGGGGGAAAGAAATCAAGACTCCACATTCCCTTCCACTTTTTATCCGCGTTCTCTCCGCTTAGCTTTTCCTTTTTCCAGATCACCCTTTCATACACCCTCAAAAAAAAAAAAAAAAAAAAAAAAAAGGCAGGAAAAGGAACTAGGGAAAACAGACCTGCTTAGAATTTCATGTCCTTTCCATCTCTCTCCCTCAGTGCAGAACTTTTCAAGGAAAAAAAATCATAAAAAGAGACACTTTGTGGTGAGGCAGATTTAGAGATCTTCCTGTTAGGAACAAGAAAGAAAATAGAGAGACAGAGAAAGAGGAGGAAAGGAGAGGGAGAGACAGAGAAAGGCAGATAGAGAGATAGAGGCATGGCTTTGTGCTCACAATGAGTCACTAAAGGTGCATTTTTAATTAAATTTATACAAAATGTGTCAGTTTTATCTTTAGGTTTCAAACCTGACTCTTTTCTATCAAAGAAAAGTATTGATCTCCATTGCCCCGAAGCTACCTGACTGAATTAAACAGAATAAATAGGAGGAGGAGGACTGAAAGGGCTTAGAAACAACTGCAGAGAGGCAAATGTCTAATGGCTCTGCAGTCATTTGCTGCAATTAAAAAACAAAACCATTTAGAGGGGCTGTTAACACCTTGAAGTCTGAAAATTCTCACTTCAAAAGAGAGAGAGAGAGAGAGAGAGAGAGAGAGAGAGAGAGAGAGAGAGAGAGAGAGAGAGAGAGAGAGAGAGAGAGAAAGAGACACCCAAAACAGCTCCCAGGCAAAACATTTTAATTGCCATAAATACTTCCAACGCGAGCCTCCCACATGGGCATCTACGGAGGTACCACAGTTCGTTTCGGAGAAGAACAGCCACCCCTTCCTACAGCCTCAGCTCCTTCCCTCCTGCCCCTACGGCTTTCAGATCCTAAACCCCTGTTTTCAGACACAAACGTACTGGTCAGCGGCTACCTCCTCTAAATCCTGCGTGTACACACAGTTTTCATAGAGCTACTTTCCCCGAAGTAGTCTATTCCTATTGTAAGGTTTTGTTGTTGGGGGGGGAGGGGTGTACGTGGGCATGGGGGAGAAAGGGATAGAGAAAGAGACAGAGACAGAGAGGCAAAGACAGACGCAGAGAGACAGAGACAGAAACAGAGACACAGAGAGAGAAACAGAGACAGAGGCAAAGAGACAGAGACAGAAACAGAGACAGAGGCAGAGAGACAGAGACAGAAACAGAGACACAGAGAGAGAAACAGAGACAGAGAGAGAGAGAAACAGAGACACACAGAGAGAGAGAAACAGAGACAGAGACAGAAACAGAGACAGAGAGAAACAGAGACAGAGACAGAGACAGAAACAGTCAGAAAAAGAGAAAGACAGAGAAAGAAAAAGAGAGAGACCTAACCTTTGCCTTCTCCCATTACCATTAGTGATCTTCTTGTCTCTGATCCAAATTCATACCCTAAACTAAGATGACCAAACTGACATATGGATCTCATCTCTGATCAGTAGGTACTCTTTTTCCCTTATCCTATATACCCCAAATCCTTCCTACTTCTAAAAGCCCCAAATCCCTTTTATAACCCAACCTAGATTTTATTTTCAGCTTAATCACATTCATAATAATTCACAAAGAGAGGAATATAACACATATCAATTATTATGTAGTATATATTATATATAGTATAATATTATATATATGACCCATGATATTGGTGAGGCAAATATGAGTATCCTCTCCCATTTTACAGATGAGGAGAAGATAGTGCCTTGGTTTGTAAGGTCACATAGCTAGTGAGAGACAAAGGTGGTACTTAAACCTGGGTCTCTCAACTCTAAATCCACTATTTTTTTCCATAATAGGGCTCTTGTAAAGAACTGTCTGGGGGAAAAAAAAAGATTGTAATACTCAAATAGGGCAGCTAGTCAGTGTTGTGGATAGATGCAGGGGCCTGGAGTCAGAAAGACTCATCTGGTCTCAGATACTAACTAACTGTGTGACCCTGGGCATGTCACTTAACCCAGTTTGCCTCAACTTCCTCATTTGCCAAATGAGCTGGAGAAGGAAATGGCAAATTATTCTAGTAATTGGGTCAGGAAGAATAGGGCAGAGCTGAAATGACTGAAGTAAAACAATACTCAAATTCCAATAGGAAAAGATAGAAGCTATCTTCATAAGAAGGAACTTCCTTTTTTTCTTGGGTCTCAAGTTCCAAGGGCACCCAAAGGTCTAGGATATCTGGGTCAGCTTCCCTTCTAAGATGCTCTATGATGATAAGACTTAGATTTGTTTTTCTATTAAACACAATAATAACAACAACAAAAGATAAATTATAAATTTCATTTTAAATATCAATATAATCAAAATTTATTTGTATAGTTATTTAACATGAATAAACAAGCTAATTATACATTCTATTTCCATAACAACTTTTTGAGTTGTCTTGACTGACAGGCAGACAACAAGCATTTATTACACACTTTCTATGTGCCAGGAATTGTGTTAAACACTAGAGCTAAAAATATAAGCAAGAAGAAAGACATTCCCTCCCTCAAGGAGATTTCTAATGGAGAAGTTTTCTAATAAAGAGAGCATATAAAAGGGAACTGAAAATGGTGATAAAGAGAGGGTCAGCCCACAAAATGAAGACTCATAAGGAATTCACCATTTGAAAAAGACAGCATTGGTAGAGGGATGTTTCAGAATGAGAAGGCCCCAGGTGCTGAGAGAAATTTCAGGGTGAGAAGGCAGCTGGATCAGAGGGGCAAAATCCCTTAAGCTTGATTTAGAGAGATCTATATTGACAAGTTTCTATCTACTAGGTCTTACTTTTCAGTAAAGGATGAAGATGTACAATACAGAAATGTCAAATCAAGAGCAAAGAGTGGCAATATTCTAGTAAACACCTTACAAGGGTATTATCGTTTTTCTGGGACTCTTTTATCACTATCCCCATTTTTTTTACCATGCACCTCAATGCTGGGTCCCAAATGGCACCTATCACATTAGTTTGAGAGATGTAGTTACAACCAGAAATCATAAGTCAATTTACTCACCATTTCTTAAGTACTTACTATGTGCCAAAGTGTTAGAAGAAATACAATTCTAACTAAGTCTCCATTGTTGCAGTCTGGCATAATGTATGCACCCAAATATTCAATAATATTACGTTAGAAGTCAGAGAGACATAGTTTCTGAGCAATTTAATCATTTTATTAATAAGACTAGCATGTTTATGAATAAAAAGAGGTCAGTGGCATTCTTGAACGCTAAACACTCCTATGTAGCAGGTTTACAGTTTATATGCCCTTGGAAGAGCAGGTGTTCCTAAGTATGACAACAACTTTGATTGGTTAATAATTAATGAGAAAATTATAAAGAGAGATGGGTTAGATTCCAAAGGAAACCTTGGGGTACATGATTTGGATCACCTGAGTCTTAGTCAAAGACTCATCAATTTCCATATCACAAAAAGAATACACATTTTCTCAGACTTATCTGAGTAAGTAAATGAGAAGAAACCCCCCCAATTAGCCTAAACTCAGAATTTCTTTTATTGTCTAATTAGATTTTAGCCTGGATAAGCTTCTGAGAAAGATTTCCCATACTGGTTGATTTCTGCTTGAGGAAATAGAAAAGGGGTAAATCCTTGATCTTGATTCAATAATTAGTTACAAATATGAGAGAAATAATTATTTTTCTCAATACTATACATTAACTATAATACAAAGTAACATATAGTGCTTGGAGAAGACTGAATCCTGCTCCTATTCTCACTCTTGAAAAAAAATTAAAAGATTTAAAACCATATGAAACCACACTGGTCCTGTGATTATCATGAAAACTCACTGTCCCACCATCAGAGAAACTGACATCTTTGGAAATCAGTCCTGAGGTCAAAGATAGAAATGAGAATTCTGGATGAAGGTAACAACTAAGTGATCTGTTTGGAAGGCCCAAGTATAGAATGTCAGATATTCTTTAAAGGATCATAGTAGCACAGATTTAAAGCTGTGAGCAGCCTTAGAGCCCCATCTTCTTAAACTGTGGGTCATGATTCCATATGGGATCTTGGAACTGAATGTGGGGATCACAAACATATGGTTTATTATCAGTAAATGTTTGATTTGTATACCTGTTTTATATACCTACATGGCTGGGGTCACATAAAAATTTTTCAGTCCAAAAGGGGTCCAGCATGGAAAAAGTTTAAAAAGTTCTGCTTTAGAGGACACCTAGTCCAATCAACATTTCTAGACTTTTTTTCCCTTACTGTCCCTTTCATGCATTCTTTGTTCCAGCTTCACAGGACTACTTATGCCATTCCTTGGTTTAATCCTCTCTCTTCCCGCAACTCCACTCTCTTGATCATACCGTCCACCAGACTTGAAATGACCTTACCTCCATCTTGAAATTTTCCCTTTCTTCCTTGGTACCTCCTGACCAGGAAAACTTATGTGATCACCTTTCCTCTTCTTTTCCCCTCTCTCCTCACTTGAACCCAAGAAATGATCTCCTCCTCTTCTAATTTACCTTAACACTTTACTTTGAACTTGTTGCTTAACTTGTATTACAGTTATGTACATGTTTTATCTCCCCTAATCATTTACAAGTTTCTAATGAGCAAGGACTGTGCCATTTTTCATCTATCCCTACTATCTAGAAGAGGATCTAGTACAGAATAATAGGTATAGTAAATGATTTGCTTAACTCTGTTTATCTTTCACTCCAAATTAGCTCACCTTCTGGATATCCCCATTTCTTTTAATGATACTTACCACCCAGTCACTCAGGCTTAAAATCTTGGAATTATTCATGATTCACTCCTTTCCCTAAAACCCTGCTTTTTACATATCACCTCCTTTCTCCAAGACTTTCAATGGATGTTCCACAGAAGAGAGTTCAGACAATTTAGATAGGCATTTAAAGCTCTCCACAATCGAGTTTCTGCCTTTCTTTCCAAATGTATCTCTTACTAATCTCTACATGAATTTTGTGCTCATTGACCCTGAGCACATAACATTCTTTACCACCTCCACATTTTTGTTCAGATTATTTCTCCTGCTCTTCTCCACTTATTTAAGTCCCAAATGTCTTTAAAGGCCATATGCAATTATGTCAGTTCTGTGAGAACTTTCCTGACCAGCTATTTCTTCTTCTATTCAACCTCTACAAAACTGTCTACTCCTTTATTTGATGCTTTACTTAGTTTAACTTGTACTATTACTTGAATATCTATCTTATCTCTCTTCAGGTTCAGTTCAAAAATTCAACAAGCATTAAGCACTTATCATGTGCTAGGTGCTAAGAATACAAATACAAAGAAGGAAAAATACCTACCTTTAAGAAGTTTACCTAGAGACATGTACATATGTGTGTGTGTGTGTGTGTGTGTGTGTGTGTGTGTGTGTGTGTGTGTAGCACCCCTCCTGGGATATTTCCTCAATTTGCATCTGCTCTCAAGTTGGATCCCCAGAGAACAGTTGCTACTCTCAAGATTTTAGGGATAGTTTATGGAGCCAAACTTCTAAAAATTATTAAGTCATGAGCCTCCATGGCATATTTTTATTAATAACTAGTCAGTATATAGTTGAGTCCTTAGTAAAGATCTTTACAAAAATGGCATAGTAAAAACAGTAGCTACAATAAATGTTATGTATACTTATGGGAAATGTAACCCAGGTTAGTCTCATATTAGCATGGTGCCATGACTTCTTCCAGCTCCCTTCAACAGCATATGAATAGCAGTGGAGGAAATAAGTGTGAAAGTAAATTGTGCCTGGGGTTTGGCAAGAAATGAGTAGCAATGATTCAAGATTATAAGCTTTTTGAAAGTCACTGAGCTGCCTTCCTTCTTTTGAAGTATTGAATTGGCAACAGTTTCTGAATTTTTGAGTGAACCTTTGTCTTGTGTCTCTTTGCATCCCCAGTGTTTAGCATAGTGCTTTGTTTATGATCAATAATATTTATTGTTAATGCTGATAATTAGCAAGCAATATAGTCAAAAGAATTAGATTCAAAATAAGTCAATTAATTTCCAAGTTTTGATTTCTTTGACTAAAAAGGGGGATACTCATACTTATGCCACCTGTCTTATAGGGTTGAGAGGAGAAAGGACAGAAAATAAGCATTTATTAGTCACCCCCTTGGCAGCTAGATGATACAGGAGATAGAGCACTAGGTTTGGAATCAGAAAATCATCTTCCTGAGTTCAAATTCAGTCTCAGACACTTACTAAGTGTGTGACTCAGGACAAAACATGCAACCCTGTTTGCCTCACTTTCCTCATCTGCAAAATGAGCTGGAGAAGGAAATGGCAAACTACCCCAGTATCTTTGCCAAGAAAATCCCAAATGGGATCACAGAGTCAAAAAAAAAAAAAAAAAAAAAAAAAAACCAACTGAACAATAACAACACTTACTACCCATGAGGCACTGTGCTAAGTGCTTTATAAATATTACCTCGTTGGAGCCTCATAATTAAGGAAACTTGGGTAAATAGAAGTTTAGATTTCTCCAGAGTCACATCACACAACTAGTAAGGACCTAAGATTCAGAATTCAGATTCCAGGGTTCCCCCACTGCATCAACGAACTGCTTCATACAGAAGAGACCCTTCCTTCTTTTGGCGTATTGAATTGGTGACAGTTTCTGAGTTTTTGAGTGATTACTTATTTAAGCGAAGATGTTAGATGAGAAAGGCTGTATGGCTAATGGCACCTGAGTTTTAGGGATTTAGAGAAGAAAAAAACAAGAAATTGGTGGAGAATAAAATAAAAAAAATCTTGGAAAAAGAATCACAGATGTAGAGCAAAGGGAGAAGAATTGAGAAAAAAGTCCTTCATGGCCCAGCTCAGTGTTAGACATTTGCTCATGAAGTACACACATACCACACCACACCACACACACGTGTATATATACACACATGTATACACATACATGTATACATATACACATGCACACACATATACACACTTGTGTATATACACATTATTTTCCCTTACAGAATGTAAGCTTCTTGAAAAAAAAAAGGGAATAGTTTAATTTTGTCTTTGTATCCTCAGGGTTTAGCCTATTGACTGGCAGTCAGTCATTAAACATTTATTATGCACCTACTATATGCCAAGCACTGGGTTTTACATTAGGGATACAAAGAAAGGGCAAAAGACAGTCCCTATGCTCAAGTAGTTCATCAGCTAGTAGATGAGTTCTAAATGTTTATTGATTGATGGATTGAAGAAAACAGTATTCAAAATGACCCCTGTGGTTTGCATAGTGCCTGGCACATAATAAGCACTTTGTGCTTTTTTTTTTACACTTTAAAATAACATAGGGAAAGGCCATACTGAAAGATACTAGAACTTAGATCAATGCAATGACTAATATAGATGCCAGGGGTCTGCTGATGAAACTCCTTCCCCCTTTCATGGGGAGGTGTTGGACTACAAGTATAGAAGAAGGCCATCAGACATAGTCAATAGGCCCTTTGTTCTGCATAACTGTACTTCTTTGTTACCAAAAAGAGTTCTACTTGGGTGTGGGGGGATGAAATATTGGGAAATGCTAACATTGTTTAAAAAAAATGAATCATGCATGTTAGAGTGGAATGGCCTTAAATTTAAATTAAATTTAAAAGCCCCTTATTTTATAGAGGATAAAGACCCAAAGAGAAGTGGCATGTCTGAAGTCATGTTGCTTATGAGTGGCAGGAAAGGCATGGATTTGAGGGAAAAGGAGCCAAAGACATCAATGTCCCAAAAAGGGAAAAGAACGGGGTGCAGAAAATTAAGAGGATACACACAATAGCATGCTGGCCAAGCATAAGGAAGACCATCACTTTTCCATCTGCTGGACACTGGCTTGACCCTTTCTTCCTAATTCTTTATCATCATGCATTGGTGAGGTTAGGATAATGGTGTTCAGAAGGCTTGCTAGACAAAGCCCAGTAACTGAGTCTTGAGAGCCAAAATAGCAATCATCGTGACATTTCAGTCTGCCACCAGCCAAGGGCCCTCACATACACAGATTATTTCAGGCTTTGAGAGCTTAATTTTCTCTTAGCTTAATGGAACTTGGTAGAAGCCTACACCATGGGTATTTACATAAAAAGGACACAGCTTCAGGAACTCTTATGTATGAAGAAGGAGGGAACTATATTAAAAGGAAAGAAGAAAGGAAATGTGCATTGATTAGATGCTTAACATGTGTCAGTCATTGTGTTAAGTATTTTCACAAATATTATCTCATTTAATTCTCATATTAACCAGGGAGATAGGTGCAGTAGCCCTATTTTACAAATGAAGAAACTGAAGCATGAGTGAGATGATTTGTCCAGGTTCGTCCAGCTCGTGCTTCAAGTTAGATTTGAATCGGATCTCCCTGATTCCAGGCCCAACATTATATCTACTAGGCCACCTAGTCTACATCAGACTCTTCTATATAGCCTAGTCTATAAGGGGGTGAAAGGGAAATGAGAAGCTCTGCTCCTTTCTTTTAGTCAGTCAACAATTATTTATTAATAACAACAGTTAACATTTGTACAGTGCTTGTTATATACCAATTTATCTAGTGCTTTATATATGTGCATTTTATATATGTGCGAGATACAAATCAGGGCCAAAATACACTTTCTGTTCTCAAAGAATAATCTCTCCAGAGAAGACAATGTGAAGATAACAGCTGTGATTGACTCTTAGTGACCCCATGGGTCATAGCATATTAACACTGTGCATGGGGTTCTCTTGGCAAAGATTCTGGAGTGGTTTGCCATTTCCTCCTCCAGCTAATTTTACAGATAGGAACTGAGGCAAACAGAATTAAGGGACTTGCCCAGGATCGAACAGTTGGTAATGTCTGAGGAGGGATTTAAACTCCTGACTCCAGGCCCAGCACTCTATTCACCAAGTCACCTAGCTGACTCCAAATAGGTACACACAAGATGGCAACCATCTCTTCTCTGAATATGTATTTTCTACTTCCAGCAACCATCTCTTCTTGGAATACACACAGGCCTGCTTCTCTTTTCATACAGATATTTGTTCTTAAGCCTAAGTTGCTCTCAATTGACCTCCCATTACATTCTAGAAGACAACGTTGCAATTGGAAGAAATTGTTTTGTCCTGCTCATTCACTTTACATATGAGAAAACAAGCTTGAGTAGGGAAGTGTCCAGCTGAAGGTCATCCAGGGCACACATGCTTACATGTGTACACACACACACACACACACACAGGTCACAATTCTGAGATTGATTTTTAAATTGGTGCTGTCCATTACCAACTCTCTTTCAATCATATTAAAAGCCAAAATTTTATCTTCCAGGACTCATCCTCTTACCCTCTGCTCTCTGGGAAGCAAGATTTCGTGCATGCTTCTCATTCACCTGTCTATCAGGAGAAAAGATCATTCCCATCTCCATGTGAGGAGAAAAGGGCTGACCAGTACTCTTAATTAAAGAGGGGGACAAAGATCAGGTTTACTCCAGATAAACAGGCAGGATTAAAACAGATAGAAAGAATGGACAAGGGGCAGCTGTCAACACTCTAGCCAATCAAGAGTGATTATTAATAATGATAAGCAGGAGAGTGGGAATAATAAAGGGAAAATGAAGTAGTCCTGAAAGTGACAGCAGATGAAGCCTGATAACTGGCTGAGGTCATGGGTTACTGCTACCCTGGGAGAGGGGGGTATTTCGGGTGCAGGACCCTGCAGCCAAGAATGAGAGAAGAGACACAAGTTCACTTAAGGTGAAGGTTCAAAGTTGATAAAAAGGTAGATTTTCCTCTTAAAAAAGAGGCTAAGGGACCCCAAAATTTGAAGTTTCTGGGTAAAATTAATGTATACTCACTGTTTTTTCATCTAGAAGCAGAATTATTAAGTCTAGACTAGTTTTTACTTAGGTTAATGCAAAAAGTAAATCTGTTAGAAGTTGCAGAAGCACTGGATTGAGAGTCAGAAGGGAGAAAGGAAGAATTGTATCTTCTATCATATATACTCATGGTTAGTAGCCCTGCATGCAGATTGACATGCTTGGGTAGCGGCAGGGCTGGCTAAAAAGTGAGCTAGCTAATGCCAGACTGTCACCTAAGGTACCAGTATTGACAGATACTCCATCTTTTAGAAGATGTTTTATTGTCCTCTATGAACTTCCATCACCTCAGAAAAAGAATAATCAGAGAAAGAACTAAGTTGAGAAGTGGTGGCTAAAGGCTTTTGCTGTTTTGTTTTGGTTTTTAATCCAAGGTAACTTGATTGCTCCTAAGTTCCTAGTAAGTACTAGAATATGCCTCTAGGAATGGAGCCACTAGGACCTGGTGATCTCTCATTTGACCTCAAACCCTCAAATACTCAAAAGGTCCCATCATCTCGTTGATTCAGGAGTTCTCTCCAGTGATGTATATCTGCCCATCAAAGAGAGGAAGTGTTTGAGGGAGAGAGAACACCATAGGCAGCCACCTATATCTGCCATGCAATAAAGGAGATTATTGGTACATGATGGTGACCACCTATCCTGTGAGGTAGACTGCTTTCCCTTCTATGATCAACTACTGGTCCCTCACTGCCTACCAAGTCCCCTGACAGCTGCAAGATGGTGCAATGGCTAGAGTATCAGGCCTGGAGTTGGGAAGAGCTGAGTTCAAATATGACCTCAAACACTTACAAATTGTATGACTTTGGGCAAATCAGCCTCAGTTTCCTCATCTGTAAAATAAAGAGAACACTTAAATCCCAAGGCTGTTATAAGGATAATATTTATAAAGCCCCAACATAATGCCTATCACATGTTAGGCACTTAAATGCTTGTTCCCTTTCCACTTCCACAGCAATCATAACCATTTATAAAGTTCCCCATCCATTTCTTCCTTTTCTTTCACTACAAAATATACTCCCAACCATTCTCCCATTTTTACTTCTCCAAACATGGGGATACAAATGTTTTAATCATCTCTACTATGAAAGTGTCTTTGTCTCCTCTGCTATTTTCTTGTTAGAATCCAACAGAAAAGAGGCCTATTCCATTGCTATGACTGATTCCATTTCCAGGAATAAGCCCATGATGAGGGAAGGGAGGCAGTAGAATAATGACTAGGCTTTAATAGCCAAGTAGAAAGATTGGAAAAAGGAAGTAGTTTAGGACAAGGGAAATTGGGAATTAAAATCAAATGGAATTTTTGTAATCACAAATTGTTAGAATTGGAAGGGATCTTAGAGCATATCTAGTCAAAGTCCCCCTATTTCTAGATGAAAAAGGAGGTCAGAAATGGCTCACTTGTGCTATTGAGAGGGAAATGGGCTATGCTATTTATTTTGTTATCAATAAGGCAGTGGGACAGATGCTATAGCACACTCTCCTGGTAGGAGAGTAGAATTCTTTACAATTTTGAATTTTCTAGAATTTCTATGTCCTTTCTTAAACCAGACTCTGATGAAGGGACTGCACCTTTCAATCTCTCCTACTGCATAAAAACGCCATTTATTGTCTTCTTCAGAGCATGTCCCTTCCTTCTCCCCTTCAGCATACTCATATAGAATTATACCCGAGCCTAATTCCAGATATAAATCTAATCAAACAAAATCCTCATCTGAGTCAGGACAATGGTGTGGGACTTCAAGGAAATTTGCCTCTCTTGCCTTAGTTTCCCAGGTCCTCTACACACAATAAGGCTAAAATATTTTTAAAATATTGGTGCCACTCGGTTACTTATTCTTAAACATACAAGAGCTCTTAGAATGAAAAACAAATTCTCAGGATAGCAAAGTTCATCTACAAACCTTGGGTCACAGACACAATGGGAATAAGCAGTGTTCCTCAGTCTAAAGGACTAGATGGAGAATCCCTTAATATAACTCTAATGACAGGAGGAGAATTCAAGATTAGGTTGACTTTACCTGACTGCTGCTTTAGCTGAGATCCAGAGCAGGTGTTTGCTGATGTCCAGGTCTTCCTTCCATCTTTGGGATTCTCCCAAGGTTCTGCATAGTATACATGCTGTCTTTTGAAAGGCTACATCTTCTAAGGGTTCATGTCTTACTACAAGCCTTGTTTCCTCACTCCCTATAAAGCCCCAAACCAGCTGCGAGCTTTGCCTTTCTCAATCCAGGCAGAAATATTGCCAGCAATTATTTCCTCCTTTTGCTACAAGGAGATCAAATCATTTTGCCAAATACCTGTATCAGTACTCCAAGTTCATTATTTACTGAGCTTACTCATGTTGGACTAAGCTCCAAGTTGGCACTATTGTGACAAAAGAATCTATCTGCCTCTGGCCAAATCTCATACTTCCCTATCTCCTGACATCCTAATTCAGATCAAATCTTCCTTTTGTACTTGAACCTTCCATGTTTATGTGTCTAAAACCCACAGAAGGGACCCCTTCATGAACTGTTTTCTCTGGCCCATGTTCTGTCCCCCTGCCTTCAGCCATTCACATCTCTTGATACAGGAAAGGGGTGGTCACTTCCTACTCCATCAGGCTGAAAGGACAGGGGCAGATCTATGCAACCATTCTACATTTATTCTATCCATCTTCTTTGTTTAGAGAGCTAAGACAAGAAACAAGAGTTAGATGAGAGGAAATACAATGGCCTTGCTTTGGAGTAATTGCTTTTTGCTCCCATCTCTTGCATGAGGAGAAGTATCAATGAGAATGTCATCTGCCAGGCAGTCAATGGAGATTTCCTCTAATGGTCTTGGTGATATTGCGAGACTTTTTATATGCTGCTAATCAATGTAAAATCTTAGGCATCCTAAATTAAGGAATCTTCATTTCAATTAATAAATGGGATCATAGCTTAGAGATCTTCTATTCTGCCCCTTCTCATTTTATAGATGAGCAAACTGAAACCCAGAGAACAAAAATAACATGGCCAAAATCACAGTAGTTCTCAAAAGCAGAACTAGGATTTGGGCCCGGTTTTTTTGATGTTAAATCTGTTAAAAACACTGGATGCACAGACAAAATCAATGCTGCTCAATAGACTAAGAGGAGAAATTTTATTGAAAAAAACCAACTTTGCTTCAAATATTTCTGATAAAAATCTGATATTCAATTTATAAAAGGAATTGATACATACATAAGACCAAGAGCCACAAGCAAGTCAGTAAATGATCAAAAGATAAGAACAGTTTTCAAAAGAAGGGAAAATATGCCCCAATCACAATAAAAAATGGAAATTAGAATACTTCTGAAGTTTTATCTCAGACCAGCAAAGTGTCAAGGGTGATAAAATATGCAAATAGTACTAGAGGAACTGAGGAAAGACAGGCACACTGGTATCATGTAGAATGGACCTGTGGATTTGTCTGGTCATTCTAGAAAACAATCTGGAATTTTGTGAGAAATGTAACATTCCTTTATTCCCTCAAATCCAATGAACTTGCTTATTCTTACAGGTAACCCAAGGAGGCCAAAGACAAGAAGATCCCACTTATATCAAAATGTTGATAGAAGCACTTTTATAGTAGCAAAACACTAAATGAAGATTCAGTGACCATTGAATAAGAAAAATTTATTGTCTTATTAATAACCCAAAACTAAAAAATAATCAAAGTTCAGATTAATATAACAGTAATGCCAGAGGACAGATGATAGAATTTACTTTCCTCCTTTCAGAATATAGGTGGTGGACTATGGCTGTGGACTCCTACATATATTATCAGATACGGTTGATATGTCAATTCATTTTCCTTACCTATAGGGAAGGAAAGGGAAATAGAAAAGAATAGAGAAGGAGACAGAAGGAAAGAGGAGGGAAAGGGAGAAAGGAAAAAAGATATATATTGGAAGAAAACAAAATATCATTAATTTTTTTTAATGAAGGAACAATACATTGGAAGTCAAGAGATTAGATTTCTAATCTCAGCTCTGCCAGTAATTGGTTAAGTGATTGTGGACAAGCCTCTTCATCTTATTATGAACTTCAGTTTTCTGACTTCTAAAATGACAGAACTAGTCTACCTGGTGTCTAAGATTTAAAAAAATCTTCCTGCTCTAGTTCCTACAAGACACATGTCTGATATGTATCAGCTCTGAGGTTGCTATGACTCTCCTGGAGGCCCTCCCTAAGCTCTTGGTTGCTCAAATACTACCAGAGGGGTTCTGGGAATGGAACTTGGAAGAAAACCAGTGTTTAACCCCAGAGAACAGGAATGACGTTCAGAGTACCAGATGTACCGGAATACCAAATTCTTATTTAAAATATGTGGATAGTTTAGTTCATTCAAAGTTGTTCATTTTTTTAGGGTGACATGAAGAATTGGATTTTCTAATAGATCTTTATATTTGTTCCCTTTCCCCATCCCCCACTTAAAATCATGTTTTTCTGTTTTTTTGGTTTTGCATTGCAGTTATTTACTGTCCAAGTCTAGATTGGACCCTACCTTTAGGTAAAGCAAAATCAACTAATAAACTGTCTGATAACATTTTTTAAAATATTATATTTATCATCTTTATTAATTTATAATAAAGAAGATGTATTGCCATCTGCTTTGCCATTGTACCCTCAGGATCAATCAGCCTTTTTATATGAAAGTTACTGAAACCTTCTATATTTGTTGTCTCTTTTTTAAAATTTTTTTTATAATTTCTATTTTTTTAATTTTATTTTATTTGCAAAACATATGTATGGGTAATTCTTCAACATTGACCCTTACATAGCTTTCTGTTACAAATTCTTCCCCCCAACTCCTCACCCCTCCCCTAGATGGCAGGATATCCACTACATGTTAATTATGTTAAAATACTTGACAAGTCGAATATATGTATACATATTTCCACACTTATCATTGTTGTGCAAGAAAAATCGTATCTACATGAAAGACATATCAGATAAAGGAAACACAATGTAAGCAAACATCAATCAAGAGTACGAGAATGTTACGTTGTGGTCCACATTTCACATCCCTCTCTCTGGGTGTATATGGTTTTCTTCAGTGAACAATTGGAAGTGGTTTGAAACATTTCATTGTTGAAGAGAGCCATGTCCATCAGAATTAATCGTCATATAGTATTGTTGTTGCCGTGTATAATGATCTCCTGGTTCGGCTCATTTCACTCAGCATCAGTTCATGCAAGTCTCTCCAGGCCTCTCTGAAATCGTCCTGCTGGTCGTTTCTTACAGAACAATAATATTCCATAACATTCATATACCATAATTTATTCAGCCACTCTCCAATTGATGGGCATCCATTCAGTTTCCAGTTTCTTGCCACTACAAAAAGGGCTGCCACAAACATTCTTGCACATGTGGGGCCCTTTCCTTCCTTTATGATTTCTTTGGGATATAAGCCCAATAGAAACACTGCTGGGTCAAAGGGTATGCACAGTTTGATAACTCCTTGAGCATAGTTCCAAATTGCTTTCCAGAATGGATGGATCGGTTCACAGCTCCACCAACAATGTATCAGTGTCCCAGCCTTCCCACATCCCCTCTAACATTCATCGTTATCTTTTCCTGTCATTTTAGCCAATCTGACAGGTGTGTAGTGATACCTCAGGGTTGTCTTGATTTGCATTTCTCTGATCAATAGTGATTTGGAGCACCTTTTCATATGATTATAAATAGTTTTAATTTCATCCTCTGAAAACTGTTTGTTCATATCCTTTGACCATTTATAGATTGGAGGATGGCTTGAATTTTTATAAACATGAGACAATTCTCTATATATTTTAGAGATGAGACCTTTATCAGAACCCTTAAATGTAAAGATGATTTCCCAATTTATTGCTTCCCTCCTAATCTTGACTGCATTGGTTTTGTTTGTACAAAAACTTTTTAACTTAATATAATCAAAATTATCTATCTGGTGTTCAATTAAGAGTTCCAGTTCTTCTTTGGACATAAATTTATTCCATCTCCATAGGTCTGAGAGGTAAACTATATTACGTTCCTCTAATTTACTTATAGTATCACTCTTTATATCCAGATCATGAACCCATTTAGATCTTATCTTGGTATATGGTGTTAGGTGTGGGTCAAGCCCTAATTTCTTCCACACTAGTTTCCAATTTTCCCAGAAATTTTTGTCAAATAGTGAGTACTTATCCCAGAATCTAGGGTCTTTGGGTTTATCAAAGACTAAATTGCTGTAGTTATTGCCTAGTTTGTCTTGTGATTCTATCCTATTCCACTGATCGAACTGTCTGATAACATATGCAATATTCTGTCCCAGTTGTTGCCTGACTCACAGCTGTAAGAGAGGAGAACTACCTGACTATTTCTTTTCTAATTCTCTTTACGGATATTTCCATTATTCAGCTTCCTATTAGTGATCTTTTCATTTACATTGTTTGTAGTCACTTTACAGGCAGCTAGGTGGTGCAATAGATGGAGGATCAGGCTTAGAGAAGACTGGAGTTCAAATCCTACCTCAGATGATTACTTGCTGTGTGACCCTGGGCAAGTCACTTAATCCTGTCTGCCTTAGTTCCTTCATCTGGAAAAATGAGTTGGAGAAGGAAATGACAAATCTCTCCAATATCTTTGCCAAGAAAACCCCAAATGGGGTCACCAAGAGTCAGACACGACTGAACAACAGTCACTTTAGAGGCAACTAGGTGACATAGTGTGTTTGACTTAGATCATCAGAAAGCCCTGTGTTCAAATCCTGCCTCAAATCCTTATTAGCTCTGTAATCTTGACCAAGTCATTAAACCTCTCTCATCCTCAGTTTCCTAAAGAACTAATATTTATTAAATGCCTGCTATGGGCCAAGGACTGTGTTAAATACTAGGGATACAAGAAGAGGCACAAAATAGTCCTTGCTCTCTTAAAATCTTGTTTTTGTTTTTTGTTTTTTGTTTTTTTTGCTTTTTACTGAGGCAATTGAGGTTAAGTGACTTGCCCAGGGTCACACAGCTAGGGAATGTTAAGTGTCTGAGAGCAAATTTGAACTCAGGTCCTCCTGACTTCAGGGCTGGTGCTCTATCCACTGCACCACCTAGCTGCCCTCATTCTCTTAAAATCTTGTGGGGGAAATGAAAATAATAAAAAAATCTACCTCCCAGGATTGTTGTGAGGATTAAATGAGAAGACATAGGTAGAGCACTTTGCAAACATTAAAGTAATTTATAAATGCCAGTTATTATTGCTTGAACACATTATTCTCTTGGTCCTGCTTGCTGTAACCTGCATCAGTTCACACAAATCTTTCTATATGTCTCTCAGTTCTTCTCATTTGCCACTCCCCCTTGCACAGTCCTATGTGACCACAATCAGGAACCACAAATTTCCCAGCCATTCCCCAGCTGATGTGCGCCCACTTCGTTCCCAGGTCTTGGCTATCACAAGAGCACATGTGTCCATTTCTTCTTGTTGTGTCTAAGGTGGAGACTGCAGACCGGATCTTCTCCTTCTCTCCAAGGCAGCGCTGCTCGGCTGCAGATGTGGCAGATGTTCCTGGGCCACTGGCCAGTCACTCGTTCAGAAGGAGCCAAGGATGGGGCTCTGCACACAGCCAGGGGAATCAGGGCTAATGCGGAACTCTGGCTCTGGCCCCACAGTCGCTGATCCTTCCACTCCAGGTCACCATGACAGATGCTACAAACATATGCTGTGAATTAATTCTCTTCGTCACAGCCACAATAGGGGCAGGCTCTCCTCGCCTGCTCCCACCACCCCATGATTTCCTGTTTTTTTCTATATCTATGATTCCAAAAAAGGAGGAGAACAAGAGCTGGGGTTAGGAAAGGGGGAGGAGAAGGGATGATTGCCTTCCTTTTTCTAATTCTGCTTCTCTGGAATTTCCCAAGCTTGCACACTTTCCAAATTTACTTCGTTCCAAAAGATCCTCTGCATAAAAACGAATCACTGGAAGGGACCCCGAAAGTTACCTAGTCAGGCTCTTGGGTCCCTGCAAGAATGCACTTACACCATCGAGGCATATGAGTAACTAGCATCATCGAAAGGTAAAAGCAGCCCACATCCAAGACCAGCTCTGTGAGATAGGTGCTATTATTATTCCCATTTTACAGAAGGGGGAACAAATTAACAAGGCTTAAATGACTTATCTAGAGTTACATAGTTAGTAAGTGTCTGAGACCACATTTGAACTCAGGACTTCCTGACTCTGGACCTTATCTGACTGCCCATCTAAATGTCTAGTTGGCAGCTAACAAACCTAACAACTCTTTCTTACTGTAGTTGAAACCCTATGTGGTCTCTGTAAGAAATGACCAACAGGAGGATTTCAGAGAGGATTGGAGAGACTTGCATGAACTGATGCTGAGTGAAATCAGCAGAACCAGGAGAACATTATACACAGCAACAAGACTATACGATGATCACTTCTGATGGACATGGTTCTCTTCAACAATGATGTGATTCAAACCAGTTCCTATTGTTCAGCGATGAAGATAGTCATATACATCCAGAGAGAGGCCTGTGGGAACTGAGAGTGAACCACCACACAGCATTTTCACGCTTTCTGTCAATATTTCCATGCATTTTGTTTTCCTTCTTAAGTTGTTTTTTCCTTCTTCTCTTTCTAGATCTGATGTTTCTTGTGCAGTTAAGATAACTGTATAGATATGTATACATGTATTGTATTTGTCATATAATTTATCCTATTTAGCATGTATTAGATTACCTGTCATCTAGGGGTGGGGGTGGGGGGAAGGAGGGGAAAAGCTTGGGAAAAAAAAAGTTTTTGCAAAGGTCAATGTTGAAAGGTCACTCATATGTTTTGTAAATAAAAAGCTTTATATATAAAAAAAAAA
>JAJPUD010006136.1:75668-125060 GCA_023553655.1 Myrmecobius fasciatus | reverse complement strand
GAGAGAGAGAGAGAGAGAGAGAGAGAGAGAGAGAGAGAGAGAGAGAGAGAGAGAGAGAGAATCTTTAATTAATTATGTAGTATCTTTATGCAAGTCCTCAAAAAGAGGTAAGACAAGGAGCAAAGAGATGCTGGGCAATAACTGCCTGTACCACATTAACCCCCTTTCTAGTGCTTTAGACATGCCACAAGGTTTCATAAGGTTTTTCAGAAGAATAACCATCAAGAGTGCTATTTGTTTGAGCCTGATCTTGGGAGAGGCCAGTGGATAAAAGAAATGCTTGGCAAGTAAGATGGAAAAACAAAAAAATAAGCCTACCATCTCCCCAAGAGACATGCTGAGTCAAGAATACAATCTCAGAACTTCCCAGTGTATATCTAAACCTCAATAATAATCTAATTGTTTATTAGAATCACACTATCTAAATGAAAAAAATGAGGCTATGACAAGTTTATTTTGCACTTATTCCTTATTATTTCCTGGAGGGGAACCCTCTCTTTTCTGCCAGTCTGCTCTCATTCCTTTCCAGAGGTACTTAATCTTTTACTTTGCTTTTGGTGTATGTCATGTATCTCTTTTATAGGCTGGTGAAGCCAAATGTGATTATGATTTGTTGCCTACATACATAATGGAAGGAAATGTTAAATTTCAATTAGAGTCCAGTGAACATAAAGATTATTTTTTCCCCTCATCCAAGCTCATGAATCCATTAAATTTATCCAAGGAGTCTGTGGATCCCAAGTTACAAATCCCTCTTCTATTTATTCCTTAATGGAGAAATGAATAGAAGGGAAGCCATGCATAGTGTTTGTGACTTCCTTAACCCTGTTTATGGCAGTATACTATAGTTCCTTTTCTAAATGCCATTACTGTGAAACACATTGTTTTAAGCACTTTCTCAATATATTATGTATTGAAATCCAGATGGTCATTTCAAATCTGGGCCAATTCTCCATACATGTTTGCTCATAATGAGATTATGAACTAAGAGAGGAAAAAAATCCTGGGGAGAGAAGTACCATGAGAGTATAGGGGATTTTCTCTAAATAACTCAAGTTAATGTATCTAAGCTAAGACTTTTGGCAGAGGGTCCAAGGAGCTAAGCATTCAGAGAAATGAAATTTTCTTTGATGAGAGAAAGGAATACTCATGAGACTCAATAATCCAAAACCAAAACAAAACAAAAATAAAACACCACAAGACCAGTAATTATGGGAGAATGAAGGTGAATAAGCTATGAGGTAGTTACCATTTCTTCTATCATGCTGAAAATCATAGATAGTTTTGAAAGAGGTTCCATTGGCTCCTTAATTTAGGGGATAAAAATGACAGCTTTTGATAGCATTTAACTGCACATTCTGATTGTTTAAATACAAAGACACATACACACATGCATTGTTGTTTGTGTCCTTCATTCTTGAAGAGAACCATGATATCAGGGAGGCGATGCCATACCATGATATTCAAGTGAATTGGATTTAAGTGAGGGAGGGTTATGCAAGGTCACCTATCTCACCTTCCCCTCCAGACCCATCTGGGTCCATCAACATGTAAATCAAGACAACTGGAAATGGCCCTAGATGAAATGGGAGAACTTGGCTTAATGGGAGACTAAGCTAAGGTTTTCTATAGGTCTCAGTTCGACTGAGGCTGCACCCATTCAGTGATTAAGGCTGGGTAGCAATTGAGGCATAGAATCTTCTCTTTCACCTAGTCAAAAAAATCTAAATAAATAAATGAATCTGGGAGGGGAAGACCCTCAAGATTTCTGGCCAAAGCAGAAATAATTGCTATTTTCATTCAATCTGAGTCAATAAGGAACCAAACCATGACCAAATGGGGCTTGATCTAGGACCTATTGGTGGCCAATTAGAATCAGATTGGTTTTGGTTTAAGGTCTTGTCCTTAAGAAAGAAATTTAGCCAGTAAATCCCAAGATACCTTGGGAGGGTTCAGAGGTGAAAAAGAGAAAAAAAAACATGCTTTTAAGAGCATTTGTAGATAAGGGTATGATGCCCTATATAGACAGAGGGAGGAAAAAAAAAGGAAAGATGGAGGGAAGGAGAAAGGAAGGAAGGAAGGAAGGAAAGAAGGAAGGAAGCAAGGAAGGAAAGAAGGAAGAAAGGAAGAAAAAGAGGGAAGGAGAGAGGGAGATAGGGGAAAGAGGAAGGAAAAGAAGGGGGGAGGGAGAAGGAAAGGAGAGAGGGGAGAGAGGAAGGAAGAGAAGGAAGGAAGGAAGGAAGAAAGAAAAGAAGGAAGGAAGGAAGGAAGAAAGGAAGAAAGAGAAGGAGGAAGGAAAAGAAAGAAGGAAGGAAGGAGGGTAGGGAGGAAAGAAGGAAAGGGCATAGGAAGGATGGGAGGAGGGGAAGGAGAAAGGAAGGAAGGAAGGAAGGAAGGAAGGAAGGAAGGAAGGAAAGAAAGAGTCTTCCAACTGACCAATTCCAGGGGATCTTTACTCAACAGAGGTTAATGTTTGTACTTTGTTTTTGGAGAGGACCATTTCATCAGGGAGGTGATGCCATGCCATGCCATGCCATGCCATGCAAGTGAATTAGATTTAAGTGAAGAAGAGCTTTGCAAAGTCACCTGCCTCATTTTCCTTTCCAGAGTCATCTGGGTCCAGTGGAAAGATATAGATCAAAATGACTGGAGATGGCTCTGGATGACACTTATATAAATGAGATTGATCTAAAATGTCCCAAGTTATCCATGAGAAAAATGATATTTTATTTTCACTAATTTTTGTTTTCCTTTTTAATCCTAAGAACTTAAAACATTCTGAGAAGAGGTCTATAGTTTCACCAGACTGCCAAAGGTATCTATGACAAAAAAAAGGTAAAAAACTTCTGATTTAATTCAACTGCCTAATTTTGCATATGAAGAAAGTGAGCCTCATATAGGTTTAGTTATTTGTCATGCAGCATCTGAGATGGAATGTAAATCAACATTCTTTATGATGTCATGCTACTGTAAAAGGCAGAATTCAAATCTATATCTTCCTGACTTTGGGCTCTCTATTATACCATGATGTTTTGTTAATAGCTGTCTAACAAATACTTCTTGAATTATTTATTACGGAGTGTTTTAGTCTAGCACTTCATACAGTACTTAGCAAATAGTAGATGCTTAACGAATACTTGTCAATTGATCAAGTCAGTTAAATATTAGATTTGTTGTTGTTATTCAGGTGTTTGGTCATGTCCAACTCTTTATGACACCATCAACCATAGCACTGCAGGCCCTTCTGTCCTCTACTACTTGAAGATAGTTCATGTTTGTTGTTTCCACGACACTATCCATCTCATCATTTGTTATAACCTTTTCTTATTGCCACCAGTCTTTCCCAACATTAAGGTGTTTTCCAATGAGTACTATCGTTTAAGATGTACAGCTTACATTAATGACCAATTTTCATAGAAGTAAAATCTCAAATACACTCAACATAGAACTATGCTTAATATACTTTAACTATTCCTTGAAGTCTCTCAAGGACCTTGAAGTAATTTAGGCTTATCATTATAGATATGTTATTCAATGTATAGAAGACAGATCTATAGCAATATTTAGCAAAATTAGAAAATTTTGATTGATGGAATGCCAAATAATTAAGCATTTACCATATTAAAATTAGGACCTAAGTATTTATGGTGGAGGTATACTAACAAGCTTTAGTGTTCACCAAATTTTATTGCAAGTTGCAGTTGGTTTGGGGTTGGGATAGGAAGCAGATGACTGTAGTAGTAAATGAAAGTCCATTTGTGTAATGATAGGCTTGCTTCCTAGTAACTGATTCTTCCCAGTACTCTTTTCAGAATATCAATTAGCCACACATTGATTTTAGCCTTCAGAAAGGCTACACTAGTCCAAATCCAAACATCTAGAATAACTACAAGGATGATGAGTCTCTTGACTATTCCCAGTTTACCTTCCAAGGATAGTCTTTGAGTACTCTGGAATTGCCTTTAAAACTGAGGAAGCAGGCCACTATGATGACCAGTTAGGCTACCATAAGGAAAATCACTGGCCAACTGATATTCAAAAAGTTTTACATTTAAGTCAGGAAGCAGATCCTTGTATTTGATTGATTGGCAAGATATGTTAGTTACTTTGCATTTTTCAATAAAACAGAATGATTGATTCTCTTGAGCTAATTAGATATTTAACTATTCAGGTATCACAACAGTAATTAACAACAATTTCAGTCTTTGGGGAGTTGGGGAAATGCATACTTTGCTTTAGAAATAAGATTTTCTTTAAAGTAAGACAACTCTGACGTACTACTTCATACCTCTCAGATTGGCTAAGATGACAGGAAAAGATAATGATAAATGTTGGAGAGGATATGAGAAAACTGGAGCACTAATATATTTTTGATGGAATTGTGAAATGATCTAACTATACAACTGTGCACAAAGGGCTATAAAACTGTGCATACTCTTTGATCTAGCAGTTTCACTTCTAGTTCTATATTCCAATGAGATAATAAAAAAGGGAAAAGGATCCATATGTGCAAAAATGTTTGTAGCAGCCTTTTAAGTAGTGGCAAGGAACTGGAAACTGAGTGAATGCCCATCAGTTGGGGAATGACTGAATAAGTTCTTGTGTATGAATGTAATGGAATATTATTGTTCTCTAAGAAATGATGAGCAGGCTTATTTCAGAAAAGCCTGGAAACACCTACAAGAATAGATGCTGAACGAAGTAAACAGAACCAGGAGAATATTGTACACAATAACAACAATATTATGTGATGATCAACTGTGTTGGACTTGTTCTTCTCAACAATGTGATAATTCAAGGCAATTCCAGTAGACTTGGGATGGAAAATACCAATCACATCCAGAAACAGAACTATGGAGACTGAATGTGGATTGAAGCATAGTGTTTTTATATTTTAGTTTATGTTTCTTTTGATCTGATTTTTCTTGCACAACATGACAAATATGGAAATATGTTTAAAAAGATTTCACATATGTAACCTTTATCAGATTTGTTGCTATCTTCAGGAGTGGAGAGTTAAGGGAGAGAGGGAGAAAAAAAATGAATGTTGAAAACTAACTTTACATGAATTTGGAAAAAAAATAAAATACTATTAAAAGTAGAAATATGATTTAAAAATTTTAGTATAGTAGTTTGCTTCAGAAGAACTTGGCTTAGAGAGCATGATCCTTTCAGAGAGTTTGGGACCTTTATGATCTATAAATCATACCAGGCATCATGTTGACAGAGATTCATACCACTTAATTCTTAGAATTCTTGAGCTAGAAGGAACTTTAGAAATCATACAGTTGACCCCTCTTTGTAGAAAGGTCAAAACACATAGTCCATTTGCTATACTTAAGAATAGAGCTCTATCTTCCTAATTCTCAATTCATTGAATGACCTTTCAATTTTGCATAGTGGCTTTCCTAACTTTCTCTGTAGCCATTCATGTGTGTATGTGTCTGGTGTACATTTGTGTGTATGTGTGTAGCAATTAGAGCTAAGTGACTTGCCCAGGGTCACACAACTATAGTAACTGTTAAGTATCTGAGGCCAGATTTGAATTCAGGTTCTTCTGACTCCAAAGCCAGTGTCTTATCCACTGTGCCATCTAACTGCCCCTATAGTAGCTATTCTTAAAGGAATATTTTCCTATAAAGGAAATTTTCTAGTGGTTGAAGAATTAAAAGTGTTTTCATATTAATAGTAAGATGTTTTAGATCCAATATATTAAATAATGATAGATAAAACCCCTCATAAACAAAAGTTCTTGGGGGAACGGCTAAAAATTTTTTAAAGAATTTGATGGTCTTGAGACCAAAAAGTTTGAGAACTCTTGCTTGCAGTATGAGTGCATGAGAAATTATTTGCCACCAGTGCTCCAAGATACATGTAATAAAAAAGAGAAGAGCCCAAAGAGGTTACAAACTTTTAACTGTTGCCTAATTTGTGCCTCTTGCCCTTCTTGGAATATATTTAGTTAGCATTCCAGTCAAGAATATAGACTCTTATCATTATACACGGCAACAACAATACTATATGATGATCAATTCTGATGGACATGGCTCTCTTCAACAGTGAAATGTTTCAAACCACCTCCAATTGTTCACTGAAGAAAGCCATATACACCCAGAGAGAGGGATGTGAAATGTGGACCACAACATAACATTTTCATGCTCTTTATTGATTTTTGCTTGCATTGTGTTTCCTTTCTCAGATTTTTTTCTTGTAGACATGATTTTTCTTGCACAGCAAGATAAGCATGGAAATATGCATACATATATTCGATTTGACATTAACATAATTAACATGTAGTGGACTTCCTGCCAACTACGGGGGAGGTGGGGACTAGGGGGGAAAAATTTGTAACAGAAAAGCTTTGTAAGGGTCTTTGTTGAAGAATTAGCCATATATATGTTTTGCAATTAAAAAGCTTCACTAAAATGCATTAAAAAAAAAGAATATAGACTCTTAAGTTGAATCTGCTTTCAAGCATGTGTTTGGGAAAAGTCCTTTTTTCACTTTAGAGCAAATACAAATGTCTTCTGATCGCTTCCCTTTAGCTATGATGACCCAGGGATATGTACTGAGTGTCAATATGAAATTTTAGGTGAACTCCTTAGACATACTAAAGGGGTGATTTACACTTCTTGGGTCCTTAGTTCCTGCTGGTCATTCCGTATAAAGATGGCTCTGAATTTTTTGAAGTTCAGTTTGTGGACAGGATATATTTCCCACCACAGGATCACAATGAGCACATAGCTACTTAGGCAAGTTTATGCATCAGAAAGAATTATTTCCTATTTGTGATTTTTTTTTCTTTTGCTACAAAGATTTCTGAGATCTTTAAAAGCAGCCTGTGTCTGTTTCTGGGACCCCTTCTAAGGATCAAGGTAGTGGCAACAACAGCAAAGGCAAAGTGGCCCTATAAGGGAGACTCACCAAATGGAAATGAGAATTAGACTACAGTAGAACAAGAATCTACTTGGTATTGAACATGCCATACTTAGTGGGGGTAAAATGAAAAATGGCTAATTAGCGGCCTTGCAAAGAAAGTGATTACAGAGAGCCCAATGTGTCTTCAATATTAGCCTTTCAATTTGTGTGGGATGGGTGTAGACCCCCTTACCCAAATTAACTAGTCAGACACATCTTCAGATACAAAGAGAAAGCACTTATTTGGTCCTTGCAAGGAGAGGCCCAAGCACACCTGAGCAGACATAGAGCCTCTCAGCTCCCATCTCCAGCATGTGTCTGGTTTAGCAAACCGGAAATACTGAATCTGGTTAAATAGCAAAAGACCCAAGTCATTTCATTGGATGGACTAAAAAGGAAATAACCATTATTGACCAATGGTCAGCAATGAAGTCTGTTTTTTGAGGGTCATGCCACTTCCTGTTTCTTCCTGAAGCTTAGACTTAGGGTCTGACCTTTCTACCCTAAAGATCATGTGACTTCCTGCAACTTGGGCCTAAAGCCTGACCTTCCTGCCTGGCTGACCTCTGGGAATAGGGATCACGTGATAGGCCTGCAGGCCTAAGGTCTGACCCACTCCATCTCATAGACATTTTTAGAAATCTTCACCTGGTCTCATTCAAATTGACCAAATACCAACATCAGTGGAGTCTTTTTAAAATCTTTCTATTAGTCTTTATTGGTTATCATTCCCATTCAGGCAGACTATACATTTATTAAGGATCTACTACGTGGCACAAACTGTGCTAAACAGGAGTTTTAAAAATAGACAAAAGACAGTTGCCCTGACCTCAAGAAGCTTACAATCTAATATGATTCATATTTACATTTTTGTTTCCTTTTTCCTTTTTCTTCTTTGTGGAGAGAAAACTTTCATTAGATCCACAAACAGAATTATTCCCTATCATCTGAGGTGCGGGTAGAAATGAGGGGGAAGATCAGTTCCTTTGTGGTAAAGACAGGGAATACTAAAGAATTTAAGGCAAAATTCAAGAGTAAAGGTAAAGGACAGGGAGTGCTCAAGATTACTATCTCTAGTGAGCTTAGCTGAGAGGTGCCTAGTTAGCTGTTGTATTAGTTTCCATCAGTACAATTATAATTAATCACTTTTTATTCAAAGATATTTGCCATAAAAACAAATTTAAGAATATAGATTTATAACTGGAAATGACATTAAAAGGTTGTTTAATCAACATCCTGATTTTACAGAGGAGAAAACTGAGGCACAGATGGATGAGGTCATTTAACCAAGGTCACATAAGCAATATTAGGCAGAGATAGGGTTCTAATTCACATATTGTAACAAGTGACAAGCAAAGGCTAAATTAGGTCACTTTTGGGACAAATCACTAGAAGAACTTTTACCAAGGTAAATGTGGAAATTCTGATAAATCCTTTTGAAAGCTTTCATTATCTTCCAGAATTCTCAAGAAGGATTAACTTTAAAATATGCTAGCAAACACATGCCTCAGATCAGAAAGCTGTGCTTTCTCTAGTTTTTGAAATCTATTTCATAATTAAAACTTTTCTTAACAAGTTTCATTTCAATGTGTCATACTTTGAACAGGCAGTGCGTTATAATTCATAGAATTGACCTCAAAAAGAAGAAAACTTGTGTTCAAATCTTATGTCTGATTCATACTAGTTGTGTGACCCTGAGTGAGTCCTTCAAGCTCAAGCAATTCTCTAACAATGTAAACTGTAGAGAATATTGCAGCATAAATTAATAGAAGGAACTTCCTCACTTTTATTTTCAGGAAACATTTTTTTTTGTTGTTGTTGTTTTTTATGTGACAGCTTATGTTGATAAGGCAAAGGATACATCCTAGCACCAAAGAATCATGTTTATCTCAATTATATTCACATTTTTTTAGTAAAAACTTATAAAAATTAAAATCAGTTAGTTGATTTGTTTGTCTTTGAATTACATCTGTTCCTGCCAGCAGTAGTGCAATGGAGCAAGGCCAAGATAGCTCTGTTTAAATAATGATGAACCTGGTAATGCTTGTCTCAACAATGGATCATTCTCAGATAACTGGTTATCATTTATGACAAATTTTAATTTTAATTTTTCAATATACATACTTTTAAAACTATAAACCTGATAATAGTTTTGATATTTGATGTTTATGTTGCTTATTATTGTGATCATCTATATAGTTCATTGTTCACAAACAATTACTTTTTCTTGACTAAAAAGAAAAGAGTTAATATAATTACCATAGAAAAAATTCTATTAAATTCAGTTCTGTATCAAGTAGAGCCTTGGATCTTTTCAAATTGCAGGAAGAAAGCAAAGCTATAATTTTAGAAAATACTTGTATATAGTGAGAATTATGATAACACCCTCTAAAATAAGTTCCATATAAAAGTACTTGCTTTCTTCTAGACTTTGGCTATTCAAATCATTAAATTTTCTGTATGTACAAGCAAGAATCAGCATATTATTTTGATTTTTTCCCTTATCAGATAGGCTTTTTATGGTTTCCAGGAGCAAATACAAAACACTGGTTGGCATTCTAAAACTTTCAAAAACTAGTCCTATCCTACTTTTCTAGTTCTAGGGACACTGGTCTAATAGCTATTCCACAAATAAGATATTCCAATTCTCAACTCTGGGTATTTTCTCTGGCTGTCTCTCATTCCTGAAATTCTGTCTTCTCTACTCTATTATCACAGACTTGTTGTTATTAATTATTTCCTATTTATTCTGTGTATATAGCTTGCTTTGTATATATTTATTCACATGTTATAGCTTTCATTAGATTATAAATTGGCTGAGGGAAGGAATTGTCTTTTTTTTTTTTTGTATTGCCAATTTTTAGCAGAGTGCCTGGAACATGCACTCTGTTGCATGTAGATGCATAATAATTATTTATTGACCAAAATTTTTAACTGGAATAAAAGCTATGGACTAATTTTCCAATTGAAAAATTAAATAAGTTTAATTAATTAAAAAGATTGTTTTTAAAACACTAGCTGAAGTAGATGACATTTAATTATATGATTTCCTAGGGACTAGGGCTAGGGATTGGATCCATAATTTCATTTTTATAGAAAATTACTCAGTGAAGAAATTCTTTGTACCAAAGTAGTTCAGCACTTCTACAACTTACATACTAAGCATTGGTAATGACTTACCTAGCATCACACATAGCCAGTGTATGTTAGAGTTGGGCCTTAAACCAAGATTTTAATTTTGACATATGTTCTTTATCCTCTGTATCACACTGTCTCTCATGAAAAAACTCCAAATTACATGAGCTTAAAAAAAATTTTTTTTATAAGCTGAATATGTAGCAATAAAATATTTAGAAAGCTAGTAGTGAAAGGTAGCATGATGTATGATTTAAAACAGATACTAGGAAAACACTAGAAGTTTTCTTATTACAAGTAGGGATAAAATAAGGATGCTTCTTCCTCATCATTATTATCTGCCATTGTTCTAGAAATACTAGATATAGCAATAAGAAAAAAGATCAAACCACACATACACACACACACACACACACACACACACACACACACAGAGAAAGAGAGAGAGAGAGAGAGAGAGAGAGAGAGAGGAAATGCCTATTCCATGATCCTATTATATAACCATCCAATTTTCTCTTTTAATCAATTTTTTTTTCATAAAATCTCTTTCCTCAGTTTGCTGATTTTTATTTATGTGCTACTTCCTGATCACAACTAGTGTGCATCCCTATTTTTCCCTTTCTGAATGGTATTACTATGGCTAGCATGTAGTCAGGCAAAAATATATAATATACATTAAGGTTTTTTATAAAACATATTTGGTACTAAAAGTATCTCTCTTTATTCTTCTTGGGTTTTTTAATGCAAAAAATAATGTTAAAATAATCAAAATAATTTGTTTTTTCTTTTATGATAATTTCTATCCCTTATTTGAGTAAGAATTCTTCCATTAACCACAATTGTAAAACAAAAAACAAACCCAAACTTCCATTCTCTTCAAATTTTTCATAACTGTATTTTAATTTTTCTCTTAGTGATTTAGACTCCATTCCATTTAGTCTTTTATAATTTGCATTGTGAACTGTTTATATATATATATATTTTTATCTATCTATTAAAGAAGGGAAGATCGTCTTGTATTTCTGTGTCAATTCCATATATTTATTGAATATTTGAAGAATTCATATATATAATCTCACTAAGATGATTCCCTTCAGCCATGGAAATCATAACCCATCCATGTTTGTCCACCCTTTATGATTCTTATTCAAGTATTCTTCTAAGTTTGATATAAGAGTTCCATCCAACATGATGGGGAAATTCTTTGCTTTTTGTTGCTATATAATCAGTGGCATACACACACACACAAACACACTGTTCAAAAACACAAACTATAAAGGACAAATGGGATATATTCTAAGTCAATAAAAAAAAAAAACATTCAAATCTGAACAACTTTAAGGTTTTACCTTACAGCCTTAAAGTTGTTATAAATAACACCAATTAGAAACAAAGAAAAAAATTAAAAGAGCTATGAAAAGATAGCTACATTAATGTTTTTAATGGAATTTCAAATTGTTTTTGCCATTTTGGAGATGAATTTAGAATTAAGAAAGAAAAGTAATTTCTTTATTCAAATCTTTTGGCTTAGTGATTGGACTATTGAACATTTAATCCCCAAAGGTAAAAAATAGAAAATAAAAAGTAAACATTTACCAAAATTTTTGCAGTAGCATTTTGTGTGTGTGTGTGTGTGTGTGTGTGTGTGTGTGTGTGTGTGTGTGTGTTGGTAAAAAATTGGAAACAATTTGAAAGCTTGCCAATTGAATAATGTCCAAAAAAGGGGGAAAAAAACCTGCAGTATATGGGGAAATGTAATGAATCTTATCATGAAGTAAGAGATCATGAATTTGAGACAAAAAAAGAAGTGGGAGAACATCTATTAGAACTACTACAGAGTGAAATAAGCAGAACCAAAAGAAAATAATAATGATTTCATGAATAAAAATGAAAAGATGATTTAAAGAAGTATAGACTTTGAATAGTTGAAAAACCAACAGTTTTCCATGAAAATAAATTATTAAACTCTTGATAGAGAAGTGAGGAAGCAAAAAGGTAAAATATTATATAAATTTTTAGCTATGATCACTGTACTGAGCATTTTTATTTTACTCTTTTTTTGTTAAAATAGAGTATTCAATACAAAAGATGCATTTCAAGAAATTATATTAAATCAAAAAGCACAAATGAGACATTTTAAAATGATATATTTAAATGTAATTTTGAAATTCATTTTATATGTCTTTACCACTAAACTGATGTGGAAAAAAATCATAAGTATTCTTTTTGAAGGTAAGATGGAAGAACATGCTTCTTCATGTTCAAAAGGACATCCTAAGGATTATAGATAATGAGCCTAATTGAATCAAAAAATTCATAAAGATTCCAATTATTAGTCAATTACCTGGTGCTAAAACAGAAAACAGAAATTAAAGGGAAATCCTACTAATTATTGCTGATTTTAAGTAATTTGTATAATTTTTAAGCAAAGTTTTCAGATCCCAGAACTAGGAACTTTACTGGCTATCATTGGATACATAGAAAGATGAGTTGTAACTTCTACTTTAAAAATTTTTAAATTTGAGTGACGAGAAGACAAACATCAGACACAATAACAATAACAAAAATAACAATTAAATATAGTATAAGAAAAGTTTTCATACCAGATATAATGAATTATCAAATGAATGGTACAGACAATAAGAGCTATTGAAATTTGGAGAAGAAATGATTGGTGTAGGTTAGGGCATTTTGAAAAAGCTTCCAGAATGATGAATTATTAGTTTTGGGTTTCAAATTTCTTTCAGCTTATAGATCAATTAGAAATCTCAGGCCAGTATCATATTAAGATAGTCTTCAAGATGACAGTCAGAGATTCTAGGCACATCAAGAACTGAAGGACCTTTTAAAAAATAAACTTACCCCATGAAGAAAGTAATTAGTAATTAATATGGGAGTCATTTTGGAATTATCCATCTGTGAGTAGTAGGATCATCTACTGGTTAGTATAAGGTCAAAATCAAACTTTGATTATGAAATCAAAGAAATTGCAGGTAAAAAATCTAGAAAAGGAAGCTGTAATCAAAAAATTATAAAGGAGAATATATTCTTGTCTGACATTATTATTTTAGAATAGTTATTAATATAATGGGTCAAAATAGGAAATTATGCTATAGTTTATATAATTTACCTAAATTCTATCATTCTTATGTGAAATATGGAGTCAGTTATCATACATTTTGATTGATTTGGAATTGGTTGAATGCCTGTATTCAAGGACAAGTTATTAATAATTTAATGTCAATTTGGCAGAAAGTTTTCACTGGAGTTCCCTGTGAGTCTGTGTTTACCCTTGTGTAGTTTAATATGTTCATCTATGACAGATAAAGTCAGAGATATCATGATCAACAAATTTGCAAATGTTCACAGAAAGCTATGAGTAGCTAACACTGAATCAGAGAAAACAGTATTCCCCAAAGATCAAACAAACTAAATACATTGTGATGAATTTAGCAGGATGGAATTCAATATGCATGAGTGTAAAATGTTATACTTGGGTTCAAAAAAATCATCTTTGTAAACATAATATTGAGTCCATAATTAAACAATACTTTTTTTCCTGAAAAAGATTTGCAAGTTTTAGAATACTTCAAACTCAGTACCATTCTGCATTGTAACACTTAGAATTATCTAGATGTAGAACAGAATTTCTTAGAAGTTAATGGGTCCCTATTCATTCAGCAAAAGACCATATAAGTATGTGTCAGATATATTATAACATAAATGGATGGTTGCTTATGTCCTAACCCAATTTAATATTTTGTCACCTGAGAAAGGATTACAATGAAAAAATACTCTATGCAATTATAACAGTATCATTCTAAACAATTTAAACATTCTCTGGACTCTGGATAATAGGAATGGAGCAGAAGTAAAAATATAGGTTATTTATTATCATTTCTTAGAGATATAAATCAATAGAAAATAAACATTTCAAGAAGGATAAAAAGTGTCCAGAAACCATCTGAAATATATAGAAAACTATATTTTCAGTGATTCCAAACATTAAAGAATTTTTTAAACAGTGTGTTACTAGAGAAATTGCATAGCTGTGAGTCATGCATAAGCATAATCTTTGCAGATCACACTTTATAAATCCCAAAGTGTAATGGAAAAACACATAGAAGTATATAAGCTAGCAACGACTTGTTCTCAAAGTTGCATTTTCCTTAAGAAGTGGCATAAAAGATATTGAAAGAGGTGGTAAAAGAGATGGGATAGTCAAAGGTCTAGATCAAGGGATAGTAGGTGGATAGTTTGCAAATCATTGCATTTACAATTATATTAAATGAGAAGTAGACTCACAGCAAGTGAAGGATTTAAGGAACATCAAGGACAAGAATAACATAATTGAATCAAAAGGGATTTATCAAGCAATTACTATATGTCAAAACATTTAACTAAGTGTTATGAATATAGATACAAAAGTGAAGGCACTCTTTGCTTCCAAGGAACTCACATTCACAAATGAAATACGGGGAACAAATGGACATTTTGGTCTGGAAACTAACAAGGATGGTAAGAAAGAGTGTAAGGGAGGATGCTGGCATATTTAGGGGAAAAATTACTTATGAGTCCTAGTTCCAGAAGTGGAGAAGGATGGTGAAGAGAAAAAAGTACAGTGGTAAGATAGATGATGAAAAAGCTATGGAGAAGGTGATCAGAGAAGAGGGAGTGAAGTGAATCATAGATGAGGCTTTCTTGAAATCTTATTTCAGGAAAGGTAATTACTAAGCAGAAGAGTAGCGCTGAGGGGGTCCAGACATAAAGACCCAGAGAAATATAAGCAAAACATTTATTACACGAAATCAGGGACAAGTGGAGATTTTATCTGAACACACAGCACCTGATATTTCAACTAGGTAGCATAGTGGACAGAACCCTGGTCCTGGATTCAGAAAGACCTGCTGTCATATAATATGACTGGGAAAATTATTTAACTCTGTTTGTCTAAGTTTTCTCATCTGTAAAATGCAGATAAGATTAGCTCCTACCTCCCAGGGTTGTTGAAATAAATGTAATGTAATATTAGATGTAATTTTAAAGCACATACTGCAGAGACTGATACATAAAGTAGTTCTAGGACAAGATGTTTGATGTGAGTTTAGAGGCTGAGAAAGCATGGATAGACTATGATCTTCACTGATAATTTGACTCTAAATCAAAGAAGTTTGCATTCCTAATAAATTTGTGCATTAAGGTAGTATTCTTAGGGATGAAAGCCTTAATTCCTGTCCTAGGTCACTAGTAGACTTTGAACAAGATTAATCAAAAGCCTTTGAGATTATCTTCCACAAATATTCTCCTCTTTTATCAGGATAGTTGGATGATGATGGTGAAGGTTACTTTCCTGAAATATCAATTTGAGTGACATGTTCAGCATGGCAGCTGTTTGCTAAATTGGTTCACTCAGTTTTTCCCAACACAGCAATATATAAGAATAATCTTTTGCAGACCTAAATAGGCATATAAAACTATTGCTCTTCTAGTTGAAAATTGACAACCATAACTAATGTTTCTTAAGTATCTTCTTTGTGCACAATATATCATCAAAGCACTAAGTGAAAGGAAATTTTAATAAAGTATGGCCTCTGCCCTCAAAGAACTTCAAGTCTGTGGAGATTAAGGTACCATCACAAATAACTGTGGGGTGCAATATTATATAAATGTATTATAGTTATAATTAGTTTTCTCCTCAGTCCTCAGTCCATAAATTAAAAACAATCACATGAAGCATTATAATTGCTTTTACTTGAGAAATCACAGAAATAAGAGGAAAGATCATTAATTAATGGTGGTTGGGTAGAAAGGAGGGTGTCAAAGAAGATTTTTTTTGATTGAGGAAGCATCTGAGTTGGATTGTAAATGATTATTAGTAAGATTTTCACAAGCAAAGTGATAGAGTTGGGAAAATAATTCCAATAGAAAAAAATGTAATTGTATTTACTTTTACACTTATTAATAAGGTTGACAGTATTTCTCAGTTTAGCTCCAGTCTCCCTTCCCAGATTTACTATATGACATTGACTTTCATGTGCTTTACCAATTATCCAGTCACTCTGACTTAGTTACTGTGGTATTCTCTCTTCAAACTCTCTGCTTCTGCACAAACTGTTACCCAATCTTAGAATCCATTCCTTCTACCTTTTTATCTCTTAGAGTACATGGTTTCCTTCAAGTTTCAGTTTAGCATGGTATTTTTGACACTGGGCTGCTCCTGATTCCTTCAAACTTGTTAAGTACACAAAGACACAATATTATTTAGTATATCTTTTGAGTTTACTTATCTAGGGTTTCTACCTAACCAAGGAAAGCATAATCTCCTTGAATGCATGGCTGTTTTTGCCTTACACTTTCAACCTCAAAGTAGTTTCTAGTATATAGTAGATATGTATATAAATGTCTGAAGCATTTTTCTGATTCCAAGTCCAATGATATTAATTAACTACTATTATTATTATTAATTATTGCTCCTATAATCATGCAGCATGTTTATTAATGGGAGAATGTCAAGATTATCAGATGTTGTTTCTGCTTCTGGATGAATCACAGATACTAATAGCAAAAAGCTATGATTCAAAAATAAAATCATATGTGATCTAAGAAAAAAATGCATTAACTTAATGAAGAAATATTATTATTCCAGAAGGTTAAAGGTTAGAGGATTACATTTTCCAGTTTTGAATCATTCCTACTAAGGAATATAAATTACAAGATAGAAAAGATTTAACTTGCTTTATAACAGTAATTGAGTTGTGCTTAATATATCATAAGATAATGACCAAATGCTTAGAATGCCTTGCCATGAGAAATCATTTAGTTCAGAGGCTGCAAGATTTCCCAGCATTTGGAGAGCTTCAATGAAAAAAAAAACCTTTCTAAAATAGCTGGAAATATGATTAGCTCTACATACAACAGAGGTCATTAAAATTTCTACAGGTCCTCACCTGGGCAGCCCAATCTTTTATTTTTAGCCATTTCAGATGTTTTAAATGCATTTCTAAAAATAATATTTTCTTTGCGCATGCAATTTTGTGCATCATTGCCCCTAATTGCATCTTTAAAATGCATGCTGTGAATATTTAGCCCTAAAGCACACAATGAACTTTCTAAAATGGAGTGTGTTTTGATTGCTGTGACTTCTTAATTTTCCCCATGAAATGCATATCCCTCATGTATAAACTTCGGATGAGAACAATGCTAGAGAAAGCTTGTCTTCCCCCCAGATGGCCTGTGCAGTTTGAATTCACACAACATACATATTCAACAACGATGAGGGCATGATCATCTATAATCCCTAAGCAATCCTGAGGCAGCAGAAACATAAGGGCTATCAACATTTCAGGCTCATATAAGCTCAGGGTCAGAACAGCATAATTTTCCTCACTATCTAGGAAAATGTCTTTCAAAACTTCTTTTATAAAGGCTGAATACTTCTTTGTTTTGCTTCTCAGTTCTTTCAGTGAAGTCTTATTAAGTTTTCTTTTATCCTAAGAAAACCCAAAATGGTGGCATAGAGAGGGTAGGAGTGGAACACTTAAAATGGTAATTAATTCACAGTGAACCTAAATGGTGTCAGCCATTAATTAAGGGCAATCCCATTTACCACTATAGTTTTGTTCCCAACAGGGGTTTGGGGGGGGAGAGGAAGAAAATACAGCAGCATTATGATGCATTCAGTATGGAATGTTATATAGAGAGTCTAATAACTAATGAAAGAGTACTAGATGTGAAATCAGAGAACCTGGTTTTATGGCTCAGCTCTTCCATCTGCCCCCACTGTCTGACCCCATTGGAACCCAGTTTTCTCATTTATGAAAAAGAAGAGGTTGGATCAGATGTTCTCTAAAATTCTTTCCAACTCTAAACACACAATACTTAGAACATGATAAATATACTTCTTGGCTCAAAATAGTATTTGATTTCACTTTAAATTTATCAAAGATATCAAGATGATATGATACTATGACATTTTACATTTAGAATTGTAAGTTGATTCATTCTGTATTATATAATAATAAAGTAAGATTTGATATACTACTGTTTAAGTATTTTAATTTATTCAAAATAAGACAATAGTTTCTAAAAGTCTATCTATGTAATCTTCAAAAAAAAGTAATGTCACCTAAACTTAACTTTTGACTTGTAAATCCTAGAAAAAAATTATGTCCTTAAACAAATATGTCAAGGAAGCTATTTTCATAGTGCTAGATCACATATGACTAAAAATCTATACACACATATACACATTTATGTATATAGATGTGAGCACACACATAAATACACATGTATACAGTATATACCCACATATACAAGCATGTGTACATGTATGTATGCATTATACACATATGTATATAATTACATGCATACATGTAGTCACACATTGGTTGAAATAAAACAAGGGATAGGACAGCTAGGTGGCACAATGGCTATAGCACCAACCCTGAAGTCAGGAGGACCTGAGTTCAAATTTGGTCTCAGACACTTAACATTCCTTAGCTGTGTGACCCTGGGCAAGTCACTTAACTCTAATTGCCTCACCAAAAAAAAAAAATAAAAAAAATTAAACCAAGGGAGAACAAATGAATGACCTATGTATGAATCCAGAGTTATAAATATTCCATTTAAGGATGTTTTTTTAATAACATTAATAATATTTTTACTAAGAATGTTATAATGAACAAACTAACAATATTATTACTCATATATATATATGCAACATTACAGAATCATTAGTATCCTTGAGGGGGAAGAAACCTCAGAATTCACTTTGACCTAGAGAAATGAAATAATTGTCCAGGTATTATACCAATATGTAGTGGTAAATTAAACTATAATCTAGGTTTCCTGATGTCTATCAGGAATTTTCATTTTGGGAGGAGAACAAAATGATTTTAAAATGAAGAGCAAAATACCAGAATCCTTAGATTTATAGGAATGTTTGCTAGCAATCTGGTCAAACCCCTTCACTTAAAGGTAGATAAGAAATGAAGTATTTCCTTGAAATAAACTAGAGTTTTAGTTGAAAGCTTTTTCAAAATTCTGAGCACAGATGATAAAAAAAAGTGAATTGTAATCTATCTCCTGCTTTTCTCTGTTTATTCATGCTTTCTCATCACTGAAGAGACAGAAAATGCATAGTAATATAATTATACTAAGTAACTGCTTTTGAGTTTAATTATTGGGCTTCAGAAATAAATTTTGTTCTCTTACAAATCATGACAGTACATTCCTGAGTTTGTTCTTTTCTTTGTATATCTAAATACAAAAAAGTGAGCACATATTGAATTATGATCTATAGTAGAAATAACATTAGATTATTGACTCAGAATCCTGTCTCTATTATTGACCACATGATCTTGGAAAAAGCACTTACCCTTTCTGAGCCCCAGTTTCCTCATGTGCACAGTAAAATGATTAGGATACATGATTTCTATGGTTCCTGCAACTCAGATCAATTCCACAAATTTTTATAAAACACCTAATATATGCAAGAAACTATTCTAGGTGATGAAAAACTAAACCAAACAAAAACAAAAGCCAGTCAGTTAATAATGATTTATTATATATTTACTGTGTGCCAAGCACTGTTCTAAGTTCTGGAAATAAAAAGAAAGGCAAAAATCAGTCTCCTTTTCTGCAAATTACATTGCAACTTAATGGAGGATACAACCTGCACACAACTATGCATGAACAAACAATACATGTTTATAGTATAAGTAGAAAATAATCACAGAATGAAAGTAGCAGAATAACAAGGGGTCAGGAAAGACTTTTTGTAGAAGGTAATTATTTTACTTGGGACTTGAAAGAGGCAAAGGAAGGCAGAAGATGTTTTTGAGGAAGAAGAGTGTTATATGCATGTACAGCATCTAATGAAAATTCTCAGAAGTCAAGAGACAGAGCATCTTGGTTGAGGAAGAGTAAGGAGTCCAGTGTCATTGCATCAAAGAGTATGTGGTGGGAGGGGGGTCGTTGAGAGGGTATAAGTATAAAAACAGTTATGAAAGGTTTTGAATGACAACCAGTTTTTATATTTAATATTGAAGATGATATCGATTCACTAGAATTTATTGGTAACATAGTCAGATTGGCCATTTAGGAAGAACACTTTTTCAGCTGAATGGAGGATGCATCAGAGTGAAGAGATCAAATAGCAGACTATTACAAGAGTCCACATGGGAGGAGATGATGACCTATGGGAAGGTGGTGGCAGTATCAGAGGAGAACCAAAGAGGCACATTGGAGAAACATTAATCAGGGTAAATTCAATAAGATTTAGCAACAAGTTGGATATGGTGGGGTGGTGGTAGGTGGGAAGATGAGAGATTGATAAATTACGGTTGCCACTTAGATTGAGAGCCTGAGTGATTGTAAATATAGTGGTACCTTCTGTGGTTAATTTGGAAGGAGAGGGGTTTTGGGGAAAAAAGATAATGGATTTATTTTTGGATATACTGAGTTTAAAATGTCTACAGAATATCCATTTCAAAATGTCTAATAGTCAGTAGGGAGTTGTGAGATGTCATCAGAGAGGTTTATGATGAATAAGGAGATGTGAGAGTCATTGACATGGAGATAATAACTGAATTCAGGATAACTGATGAGTTTACCAAATGAAATGTTATAGATGGAGAAGAGAAGATGGCCCAAGACAGACCCCAGTGATACAGCCAGAGTTGCAGCTGGCACAGTCATAAAGACCTAGTTCAGGAGATTAAGAAGTAGATCTCACATAGGTAGGAGAAAAACCAAGGCAGAATAGTATCATGGAAAAGAGTATCAAGGTGAAGAGAGTTATCAACAGTGCCAAAGACTATAGAGAGATCAAGAGGAAAAAAAGATTCAAAAAAAAATCCAGTGGATTGGCAATAAAGAAATCACTGATAATTCATCCGCGGAGAAGAGCTTTGGTTGAATGATAGGATTAGATGCTGGAATGTAGAGAATTAAGAAAAGGAAAATAGAGGACATGAAATCACACATTGTAGATGATCTTGTCAAGGAATTTAAAGATTGGATGACAGCTAGTGGAGATGGGTGGCTCAAGAGAAGTTTTTTTGGAAGATGAAAGAGACATGCATATATTTGTAGGCAGTAGGGGAAGCATTAAATGGGAAAAGACTAAAGATTGGTGATGATAGAGGAAGCATTCACCTGGAGAATACAGAATGAAATTAGAATTACTTATGAATATTGAGGGGCTATTCTTGGCAAGAAAAGGGGTCATCATCTGGGATAAAGAATAAATGGCAGAAGACTTCTAGATGATACAAGATAAAGAACAGGAGAAAAGAGGAAATTATTGGTAAATGGCCTTAATTTTATATGAAACATTTTTATATTATTAAGGAAGGTTCTCAGTTATATACTGGGCTGAGGAGAAGCCATGGAAAGTAGTAGGAGGAATGAAAATTTTTAGAACCACCACCATCATGAGTGACAGTGAATTAATTAGGGAAGTATTCAAGGAGGTAGCACTTGAATTGAGTTTTGAATTAAGATAAAAAGAAGTAGAGTTAAAGAACAAAATAGACAGGGGAACTATTTGCATGAAGTCACAAGAATGGGAAATATAACACTGAGTTAAAGGGATAATTAATAGTACAGATTGGCAGGATATAGAATGTATGAAGAAGAGTCATATTAAATGCCTAGAGAAAAGGTAGAAGGAAAATTATATTAGATTTAAATGCCAGATGAATAGTTTTTATTTTATACCAGCAGCAAAAGTATATAACACAAGGTTTCTCAGGAGAGTAACAGTCACTTAGGAATGTCTTAAGAAGATTATCATGACAATGCTGTGGAGGAAGATTTGATAGGAGAGATACTGAAAATAGTGAGAACAACTGAAAAGTTAGTATGGTAATTTAAGGAAGAGATAATATGGTTCTAAATTAGAGTAATAACTTTGTTATACTCATTTGTGACAGGGCACAAGTTTGAGAGATAATGTAAAGGTGTATTGGAAATGGAGAGTGAGGAGGAAGTAAGAATCAAGGAAAATTATGAGGTTGAAAACTAGTTTTTTTTTTTTTTCCTCCAAAGGGAATTTTAAAAGAAGAGTAGATTTATATGTGCAAATGATGAATTCTGGTTTTTAAAGTGTTTGAGAAATCTAAAGAATATCCAGGTAAAGATACCTAAAAGGAAGAGGTAGATAGGAAGATTAATGCTAGGAGATTAACAATGAAGACAGTATTGTCATAGAAGTCAAGGAAAAGGAGTTTTCAGAGGGAGAGTGGTCAACTGATTACAAAAGCTGAAAACTGAAAAAAGCCTATCAGCTTTAGAAGGTACAAAGTCACTGGCAATCCTAGTGAGCATAGTTTGTCAAGTGTTTAGAAGGGAAGCCTGGCTGCTTAGAGTTGAAAAGTGAATGGACCATGAGGAAGTAGAATCTATGAATGTAGATGACTTTTTCTACTCTAAATACTATGATCCCATATAACTAAGGCTCCCAGAAGTGGTAAGCCACAGGAGTAGTGAAAAAATAACACATTTCATAGCAGTATTCTAGTTTTTTATTAAAGCTATTTTAAAAGTTGATGTTGAAATAAGTTGAGAAAATACAACCCAATTAAAATGAAAATGGAGGAAACCAACTTTATGCTTTCAAGAAAAAATCCCAATGAATTTAAAATGTTTCAATATGTCAAGGATCTATGATTTCATCACCATGGATCCTTTTCCTATCAGGACACACACTCCATGCAGTACAATGAATTGTTGAGTTATGGTGGAGAAAAATAAATCATCTCCTAGACAACTTCTAATGTGTGTCTTAGAACTTAGCCATGACATTTATCAGGTAAATATTTGAAGATTTTTCTTAGTAGGTATTTTCAGAATTTAATATTGTAACATTCTAAAACTTGAGATTTAATATTTGTTTAAAAAGAGCTGATATTCACACGTATTTTTAAGGTTTACAAATATATTATTTTGTTCCTCCCAACCATATTGTGTGATATTATTATTGTTAGTAATTATTATAAATTATTTTTATACCATTATGTAGATGAGGAAATAGATTTACATAAGACAAATGATTTATTCAGTGTATGCTGATAACTGCCTAGAGCAAACTCACATCTTAAAATGCAGACATATTGCCCAAAAGAGGATTCATTATCTTTCCCTCTAAACCCTTACCATTTCCTACTTTCTCCATTTCTGTTGAGGCAACATCATCATCTTCCTAGACTCTTGAGCTCACAACCTAGGAGTCACACTGGACTCCTTGCTGTATCTTACCCTTTATATCCAATTTATTGATAAGGCCTTTTGATTTTACCTCTGCAACATCTCTCAAATTTATCTGTTTCTCTGTTCTGTCACTGCCACCAGTCAAGAGTAGGTCTTTATCATCTCACCCCTGGACTATTGCAATAGCTTGCTGTTGGGTCTGCCTATTTCTGGTTTTTCTCGCCTCTATTTAGCCATCATAATGGTTTTAGTTTAAGTACAGGTCTGACCATAATTCATCCTACCCCATCTCTAAGCTAATAAATTCCAGTGGCTTCCTATTGTTTCTAAAATTAAATATAGAATTCAAAACTCATCATAACTTAGTCTTTCCTAACTTTCCAGTCTTTGTCCTCTTCTGTCCAGTAACACTGGCATTTTGCCCATTTCATGAAGAAGATACTCCATTTTTCAACTCTATATATTTCCTTTAGGGCAGCTAGGTGATGCAGTGGATAGAGCACCAGCCCTGAAGTCAGGAGGACCTGAGTTCAAATCTGGCCTCAGACACTTAACACTTAACACTTCCTAGCTGTGTGATCCTGGGCAAGTCATTTAACTCCAATTGCTTCAGCCAAAAAAAAAAAAGATATTTTTTTCTAGCTTTTCTCCATTTTTGGAACACTCTTTATCTTCAACTCTGCCTTCTGTCTTCTCTGGTTTCATTTAAATCCTATCTAAAATCTCATCTTTTGTAAAGACTTTCCTACCTACTCTTGATTCTAGTACCTTCTCTCTCTAAATTATTTCCCATTTATGCTGTATCTAGCTTGATTGTGTATCTTTGTGTACATGTTAGAGGGGACAAAGGTTGTTTTTTGCTTCTTTTTTTTTTGCATTTCCAATACTTATCATAATATGTGGCACATGATGGATACTTAATAGATGTTTATGTATTCATTGACTAATTTTCCTCATTTCAACAATATTATCCATTTACTATTCTACACTATCAATATGTACTGATGCTTTTATTTATCCATATGTACAGAAAAGTCTATGCACATAATACTATAATAGTTTCAAATTCAGATGGCCCAAATGTAATAATAATAATATGATATATAATATAATTGTTATATAATAGTGTGAATATTAAAATACAAAATATCTTGAAGTATCATCTCATTTAATGAAACATGCTTGATCTACTTATCCAGAAAGTGCAAAAATTCACATAGCTTTATAACTAGTTGCTAAGTAGAATATACTTGGCACAACAGAATCCACAATTATATCCATAAATATTTGAGTTATTACTATATGCATAGTGATAAAGAATTCCTTTCAATGTTATATTCTTACAAAGGAAAATGAAAAATTCTTAACATCTGAAGGAAATTATTATTATTTTTATTAATTTACAAGAGTAAGAAAGAATAGAATTGTACATTAAAAATATTTGTCAAATGGCTGATGATTAAATGAATTCTTAGACATGATCAATTTTACTTCATCATTCTCAGTTATTTTTGCCCTTGAGGAATTGTAATTGATATTTGTTGTATAGAGTTTTAGCAATTATAGTGAAAAGGCATTAACATTGTGGAAGACTGGAGAAAATTGTCTTACCTTGTTTCACAACAAAATGTCTATTTCTCTTCTGACTATATCAATGAATGAATGAACATTTATGCTATACACTGATAAAGTAACAATATTTTTAATAGTCTCAGGACAAGAAGCAAAAATTCAATGCATGCAGAGTCTCAGTCATTCTTTAAATCTGGTTGTTCTTGAGACCTTATTTCAAGAATAAGGTTGAAGGAGCACTTGGGAAGACTGCACAGCCATTTTTCATTCTTTATACACATTGTAGATAAATCAAAGACTTCATTTGCCATTGCTGTCAATCTGAAGCCACTTGTGAGGATTGAATCCACTTTAAAAAGTATTTGAAAGAAAAGAGACAACATAAGTCATTCCAAATACACAGTAAAGTGATCAATTGAAAGTAAATTATGAACAAAAGAACATTTTCCCCACCAAAATCATGTTTCCATAAAGGTGAAATGAACAGTCTTAGATTTATTCTACTATCAAAAAAGATGAGAGAATTGGTTTTAAAGGTACATCTTAGACTAGCATCCAAAGCAACATCCTTTCCAAAATGATCTTAACCTTTTTTCTCTCCTTTGTCTTTTCTTTTTACTTCTCTCTATTTTGTCTTCTTTCTCTTCCTCCCATCTTTCCTACCTTTCCTCTTTCTTTTCTTCCTCTCTTCTTTCTTCCTTTTTACATTCAAATATTTCATAAGAACTGACCTCATAATACCTATTAGTTTATATAATCTAAAATTAATCAGAATAAAATCAAAAGTAGATAAATAAAATAACATGCCAAAGTCATATTAAATAAAAAAAACAAAGACAAAAAAACAACTACATCATTTGACTGGGAGGATCCCTTGCTACCTACTCAAAGCCATAAGCTATCAATGAGGAATTTTGCCAGAGAACATTCTCCCTCACTGACTAATCTTAGAGCAGTTTCAGCTTTGATTTAGGATTTTGCTGCCTGATTGTGCACCTGAGGTAATTTGTTTCTGACTTTATGTGGTGCAGAATGCAATATTTTGATAATTGCCAGAGATGAGCATAAAGTCCCAACTGTCTTTTCTATTCTCATTTTAGTTTTTGATGAAATACTCATTCTATTCTCCCCATAGCCTCATTACTTTATAAGCCTATTAATTTGTCTCACTTTTACTGCTTTCATTATTCTTGAACCTTGGTTTTTATTTTCATCTATTGATTTAATAGTATCTCACCCTATTTTCCCGCTTATTAACTTAAAACTCAATTCCTTAGTAATTTCTATATTTTTAGTCATTTCAGTTCCCTCATATTTTTTCTTTTTTAAATATTTTATTGATGATATTTGGTTTTGCTTTTTATATTACTGGCCATTCCCAATATCTACTTTTGAATAGAATCCTCTTTTGTAACAAATGAAAACAGTTAAACAAAGCAAACTGAAATATAAATTACATCTAACAGCATGCATGACATTCAATATTCATCATCTCTCTTTTGTGAGAAGGAAAATATGAGCTCCTAATATGGCATAATGGAAAACCTGCTGGATTTAGAATCAGTTGCGAGATTTAACACCTGGCCTACCCATTTAACTACTTGTTTTACTGGGAGAAGTCATTTAACCTAGCTGGATATTGGTTTCATCATCTGTAAAATTAAAGGATTGGACTAGACTACCTCTAAATCCCTCCTAAAGTCTAGTCTTTAATCCTTTGATTTGTAATCACTCCTGGGAAGAAGATGTTAAAGCACTCACCCTAGTAATATTGATTCTGTAGACTCTTCTATGTATATAAGTGTGATATTGCATTTTTGTGCTTCATCATCATTTATTTTTTTCTGGAATCAAATATGGTCAGAGTATTAATCTGAATTCTGATGTCTTTTAGGTTTGGTTTCCTTTACATTTATTTTTTCGTGATACACACACACACATACACACACACATATATGATCTTTTCATTGTTTCTCTTGATCTGCATCAGTTAATAAAAGTGATGCAGAATTTCTCCTAATTCTTTGTATTTGCCATTCCAGAGTATACAAAAATCATGGAATTGGATTTGAAGCTGGAAGGAGCCTTGGAGATAACTTATTTTAGAGACAGTGGCTTAATTTTGAAGATGAAGAAATCAAAATCTATGCAAGCTAAGTTATTTACTCAACATTATGTACTTTACACACACTAATTATGTAACATTTGGTAGAGTGGTAGAGCTGGGGTTGAACTTGGGTCTTCTATACCAGAACAGATGTTTTGTTCTCTGTAGAAATAGGATGCTATAATATTACTTTCCTTCATTCACTGACCACACTTCAGTCATTCTTGAATAGATGAACATTCATTTTGTTTCCAGGTTTTCTTTTTTTACCATACATTAAAAAAGTATTTTTAATGCCCACTAAATGGGGAATGGCTCAATAAACTATGATATATATTTGGGACGGAATATTATTGTTCTCTGGAAAATAATGAGCAAGATGCTTTCTGGAAAAAAAAAGAAAAAACAACAATCTGGAAAGTTCTCTATGAACAAAGTGAAATATATGGTATACAAAGTAATAGCAATGTTCTGGGATGACTAACTGTGAATGACTTTGCTATTCTCAGTAGTACAGTCATCCACAATTACTCTGAAAGACTTATGAAAAATCTTGTCCATACACAGAAAAGAAACTGATTATGCCTGAATACAGATTGAAGCATTCTTTTTCTCTGTCTCTCTCTTTCTTTTTAATTTGATTTTTCTTCAGAGTTTTTATTTTCATTAGGGTGGGAGATAACTGATTTCTTTCATAACTTTTATGGAAATGTTTTGTATAACTTCACATGGGGTTTCTTAATTGTGGGTGAAGATAAGGAAGAGAAACTAGAACTCAAAAATCTAAAAAAAACCATATAAAATTGTTTTGAATGTAATTGGGGGAAAATATTAAATAAAAAAGAGGAACCAAAATGTTTCTATAAATAATATACATATGGGATTTTTCTTTCTGTCTGTGAATTCGTTGGGGATATATGCTTAGTAAATATGGGTCAAAGGGAATAGGATACATATATATGCACACACATACACACACACACATATATATAATATACATCTACATATGTATATACAGATATACACATATCTGTATATATATGTGTGTGTGTATCATTTTTATTCTTTTTTAAAAAATAATATTAGGGAGCAAAAATAGGGGAAAAGAAAAGTGAGAAAGAACGGGATGGGAAAAATCGAAGACTTGGGAAGGGCAGGGAAGGGAAAGCAGGGAAAAGGATAGGAGAAGGGAAAAGATAAGAGATGGGGGGAAATGGAGAGGGAAAGGGAGAGGAAAAGAAAGGGGAAGAAAAAAGATTTCCTCATTTAATCCTTTTCCATTCCTCTACTTCTGTCTGATCTTTCTCCTTTTCTTTATTGCTAAACTTTGAAATAAGCTAAAACTTATATCATCTTTATTAATATGTGGAATTAGTATTATAGAATCAAAAATATCCAGATGTTATATAGAATTGCAATAAACAATAATCAAATATGAATGAAAAATCTAGTATATCAAATGAAATAAGGAAAATAAAAGTAAAAATTAAAGGGACTAACCCCCCCCCACTAATCTCCAAATATATCATAAAGTAGTAATTGTTTTCAATTCAATTCAATAAGTATTTATTAAGTGTACCAGGCACTATGGTAAATGCTGGGTTTAAAAAAAGGCAAAAGATAGTCCCTTCCCTGAAAAATTTTATAATCTAATGGAGAAAACTACATGTAAACAAAGACATACAAAGCAAGCATACAGAGCATAAATAGGAAATAATTAATAGAATAAGATACTTAAATGTAGAAAGTAGGGTAGAGGTAAACTGGTTTACTCAGGGTTCAAGATAGGAAAGAAAGAATAATGTAGTTCTTGTAAGAATGATGGCCTGAACTTAAGAGTGGAAGAGATGGAGGTCACAGTGAAATGAGGAACAGTTTTAAGAATTTAAAAAAAAAAAGTGATCAAAAGAGTATAATTAAAGGAAACATAGAGTTTATAAATAAAGAAATAGAAAATTTTGGGGTGATTGGAAGATCTAAATATCTAAACATAAAAAGAGAGAAGGGGATGTAAATGAAAGATGCACTCAGTCATGAGGGCAGGAATTGGGTTGGAGAGAAAGATTGTGAGCCAGGCATTGAACTTCTTGAAGAAGGTCAGATTGCCTTGGGGTCAGCTAGATGGCGCAGTGGATAGAGGACCAGCCCTGACGTCAGGAGGACCTGAGTTCAAATCTGGTCTCAGACACTTAACATTCCCTAGCTGTGTGACCCTGGGCAAGTCACTTAACCCTAATTGCCTCAGCAAAAAGAAAAAAAAAAAAGATTGCCTTGGAGGATGGAAGAAAATAGATGCCATAATTTCTACAAGAAGTCTTATTCCTTGTCACTCCTACTTTTTTTTTTAATAGGTGCTATATAAATATTAGCTATAATTATAGTAATTATTATATTTAAAATGACACCTTCCAGGTATCAGTGCTATAACAGATATCACAACCACTCTACAAAGAGAGGCCTTGGTCATAATCAGGAACACTCCATATAATTTCTATATCTAAATCTCTATTTTGGTGGGAAAAAATATTTAATACCTTACTTCCTGTTTATGAGTAAAGATGTTGGAAGAAAGGAAAATATAGTTAAGGCTAATTGATTTCTAGCACTAATTAAATAAGCCCTCACCTTAGTTTGTTTTACCTTTTAAAAATAAACATTAAAAATACCCCATGAAATGCAATCTACAAATATCTAAGAATAAAAATAATGTACTTCTGTAAGAACTCTCACAATATTAAATATAAAGGAATAGCAGAGTATCAACTTGTATGTCAATAATTCTTATTTGAACTCTTCAAAAAAGATTTGAATAGTAATAACAACAATAGCAAAATTTAATATTTTAACATAGGAATGTTATAGGATGGCTTGTCTTTTAAGCATTTGATCTCATTTGATCTTCACAAAAACCATGTGACAAGTAATACATGTGAATGGGATAAATTGAGTGAAGACCTCTTATAAGAATGTGGCTCAACCTATGCCCTAATTGTGACTTGAAACTTAGAGCTATAGCTAAAAGCTGCAGGTATTCAATTATCTTAGATAAACAAATATTTTCCTTCTGTCCCTCCTTCCCACCTTTTCATTAGTTCCATTTCATTCAAATACCCAATATGGTAAAGTGTGTTCTGGGGTTGATACTTATCTCTGGGTAAATTAGAACTTGCCAGGGCCGTCATTTAGGGTTAAATCCTAATATGCCAGTCAATGGGAGAAAAAGTCAGAATTTCTGCGTTAGAGTCTATATAATCTTTTGTTTTGCATTTTGTGCTTTATATTTCACAACTAACATCTTGTCTGCTGGGAGTTACTCTTTCTCAGGAGATCTTAATAAATCCTTTTTTACTTTTTTACTTTGAGAGTTTCTGATTTAAATTTGGATAAGGGTTACTGCCCCCCCATATACATTTTTATTCTCATTTTAATAAGAAATAAAAGTTTAGGGAAGTAAAATAAGGTCTCACATCTAAGGTTTCTGATACAAGATCTTTCATCCCACCATCCCATCACCCATTCTAACTTTTATGATGTTTTATGCATTAAAAACTGTCACTGTCTAACCTCCATTTTGAGATATGGTCTGAGTGGTGAAATATGGTGACCTTATTTTTGTATCTCAAAAAACTTTAAAATTTATTTCCTTGTAATTTTCAAATGTAACTTTAAGCAAATCATGACAGCAGCAAAAAAAAAAGAATTATTAAAGTGAAAACACTTTGAGAAAGTACTCATCAATATGAGAAATATGTTATTCATTACCTGGAAGTATAGATACTTGGAAATTTAGTTATATGTAACAGCTGTCTCTATACAAAGCTTTGTTGTTTAGTCATGTCCCACTTTGCATGATTCCATTTGAAGTTTTCTTGGAAAAGATACTGGAGTGGTTTGTGGTATCCTTCTCCAGTTCATTTTGCAGATGAGGAAACTGAGAGGAATAGGGTTAAGTGTCTTGCCCAAGGTCACATAGCTATTAAGTGTCTGAGATTGAATTTGAATTCAGGTTTGACTCCAACCTCAGCCCTCTATCCACTGCACCATCTAACTACCCTCCAGTAAAGCTTATAGTTAAATAAAACCTACTGATTTTTATAATGAAATTAACCTATATTTCTCATTAAAAAACCCCAAAAATCAAAGCCAAATTGCTCTGCAATATGCTGAATTGAAAACTTCGGTTAAGTACTTAAGCAATGTATTATTACATCCAGAGTGATTTGTAATTGCTGGACTCCTCTGTGCATATTTTGAAATTCTACTTCTTTGTTGACAATGATAAACAATGATAAGCAAAATAAAAAGTATTAATAAACACTTCTCAAATTATCCATTTTTTTTCCAACACTAGTCACATGTATTAAATTAACTTTCTCCTATTTTACTTGCATTAGGGAGTCTCCTCATTTCTCTTCCAAGGCCTCAGTAGAACCTACTGACTTCCAGTGGAATTTTATAACTGAGCAGAGAACTGGGCCCTTGTGATTAAAAGCATTTTAGACAATGTTGGAGTGGTGTGTTCTGAGCTGTTAAGAATACAGGAAACTCTTAAACTGGCAAGAATAGAGTGATATTGCAACAGGGAGGACAGGTGCAGCTATGAAAGAGAGAAATAGCTTCTCAGGAACACTTGGTAAAATGGGCAGCTGGTTGATCACTTTTATTACAGTGGATGATTGACTAGAAACAGAGGCTATTGTGGTAGAGCAGAAGTGTTAACACTTGGACAAGTAACCTTTTTTTCAGTCTGCCAACAAAATGATTACTTTGAAGCTCATAAAAATATTGAGGAAAAGAATGTCTTTTAACAAAATAACCTTATTATAAGTTGAAAGCCATTAGAATGGAAAGTCACTGCATTGCAATATACAAACCTCAATTGTTTCATGACTGCAGTTTTTATATGGTAAATATGGTTTTAATCCACTTAGCTTCATCTACAGCCTAATAATGTTCTTGCTTACCCAGTAAATACAGAATTTTTTTTTCTAATGAAATGCTGAGTTTGAGAATTTAGGTGAACAAAAATCAGTTGTTTGTTTGTTTTTTTAAACAACTTCTATAGCTCCCAATCATTGCATTGCTAAAACTCCCCATGTTGTTTATTCTTGGGTGTCAGACAGAAAAACCAATACAAAGTTAACACTGGGTATGAACTCTTAAGCAAAATATATGGAAAGCAGCCAGCTGGAGCTCTGACTTTCTGAGCTTTCTGCCAACAGTAGGGCAAAATTTTTCCTGATAAATGTTAATTGTTTTTGCTTATTCTTTCTCCAGTTTTGTCCTTATTTGTTACCATTCAAATCTTTAGAAACCCAGTTTGGGGAAGTGTGACCCTGTCCTTTTGGAAGAGGAGTGTTCAGAAGGATGGCAATCAATTCTGATTAATGAAAAGTGGACTTTATAAATGGAAGTGTGCTTACTCCAATGAAAGGCTAAGCATGATGTCACGCCACACTTGGATAGAGAGATCATCTCTACACCCAGATTGTCCTCACCCTTGGGGGGGAAAAAAGAGGAATCTGTCTCCATTCAAACTTAATAGAAATGAATTAACCTTAGACTAGAGATTCCTAATAAAATTGAGTGGGGTCAGATTGAGAAGATTAGCTCATCCTTCAGAGATTGGGGTCATGAAGTGAGGATAGAGAAAAGGGGGAACTCTGAATCTTCTCAAATCTTGTTATTAATAATAATTTCTCTCATACCTAGGCTCACAAACCAAGGTATCATCCTCTATTGTCTTGCACTCATCTCATATATTCACATTTTCCCCAAGTCCTGAATTTTTAACTTTTTTCATATCTTCTAACATAAGTCTTTTCTCCATTCCCACAGGTGCTACTCTTGTCTAGATCCTCATACTAACTGAACTGGTCTTCCCTGATTCAAGTTTCTCCCTACTTGAGTCCATCTTCCACTGAGCTGCCAAAGTGATCTTGCTAAAGCTCAGGACTAATGATATCTTTTTTATCTCTAGGATCAAATATGAAATCTCCTGTTTGACTTTAAAACCATTCATAATTTGGACCCTTCTAACCTTTCTAGTTGTCTTCTGCTTTGTTCTCTTCCCTCCCCATAGCCAGAGTAGACTGTTGCTCTTGAAACACATTACATACACTATAATTACAATCTATATATTTTCACTGGCTATTTTCCATATTTTGAATGTTCTCTCTTCATCTGTGCTTCCTAACTTTCTTCAATATTCAGCCTAAAACTAATCCTCTGCAAAGGTTCTTCTCTCCTTCTGCAATACCTTCTGACATCTTCTCTCTAAGATTGCCTTATATTTTTTTCTGTATATATCCTTTATGTACATAATTGATGTACACCAATGATGTGGTAGGCACCAAAAGTTAGAGTTTGGTTATGTGAAAAATTTACAATGGCCCCTTCTCTTTGACAAAAGGTAGATTTATTTAAAAGAATAGGCTACAGACAAAATGGAGGGGTACAATAGACATCAGGAATGTTAAGTATGATATAGCATGGGAGAGCATATGAAAGACAAGTTCCTCAGTGTAACTCTCAATCACCCAGTAGAAAGGAGGCACCCCATGAGTTTGGGGCATCCCCTTAGCTGGCAGGCTAAATCTTGAAAGGGGCTTAGCACTCTTAGCTGTAAGGAGGAAAAAGTGGAGTGAGGAAGCATAGTGCAGTTCTACCATGTGGCATGGGGGAAAGGGAAGGGGAAAGACAGAGTGCCATGGTGGACTGATCCCAAAAGAGGGCAATAACTAGCCTGGGCTATAAATTGCCTTATAGGCAGAATTTAGCCTCAGGGACTTGACATAACTTGGATTTCTGATTGGATTATCTCCACAGAACTAAAATGATTTCAGTTATCAGAGCCTTCTTCCAGCCTGCTCCAGGGAATAATTTTTATCAATTCTTCAGTTTCTCTCTGCCCACCACACCTATCATTCAGGACCTCATAATAATTACTTGTTTGTTGTCTTCTCTTGAAATATAAGCTCCTTTACTGGTTCTAAAGTCAAGAGGACCAAAGTTCAAATGTGACCCCACACTTGACATTTACTAGCTATGAGACCTCCTCTCAAAAAAAAAAAGTAAAAGAAAAAAGAAATGTAAGCTCCTTGTGAGAAGGAACTATTTTTGCCTTTATATTCCCATTTTTTAGCACAGTGCTTGCAACATAGTACCTACTTCTATTTAACAGATGCATAAGACCTTGTCTAAAATAAAATTCAGAGTTATCAGAGCAATCCAGATCTACTGATTCCATATCTAGAATCCTTTCCAATATATTATTCTTTCTCTGAAATTCTACGTTTCACCTTTTTTTGGGTACTTATCAAACTCAGAATGCATTAAAAATTCTATGCACTAAATTCTGTTACTACAGAGCAACTGGATAACTGAGAAAGAGGTCAGTGTAGCTTAACCACATTTAACCATAATTGCTTGCTGATTAGAGACTATACAAGTTGCATCTCCCCTTTGCCCAGAAGAATGTAAACTGCATGAGGGAAGGGCTTTTTGTTTGTCTTTCTATCTCTAATGCCTAGCATAATGATTGGAACTTCTAAAGTGTCCAATCATCCCACTTCTTGCAATTCGTAATTTTATTAGTCATTTTAAGAGATTTATGGGTGAAGAGAAAAGACATAAATAGAGGGGAAGGGTAGACAAGAGGTATTTGGGAAGAATACTAATAGATATCTAATAAATATTATTTGAATTGAATTGAAGAAGGTAAATAAACCCAGAGAACAAAGTTCTCATTTGCAAAACTAAGTATTACAAAATTCGGATTATTAGAAATTCGCCTTGCTACCTTGCTAATCATTATAAAGAAAAATATATTTACATCTATTTGTTGATTTGCCTGAAAATTACTCCCCAAAGGAATGATAATAGTCTTTAAATTTAAAAAAGGCATGCTAAAGGGTATACTACACCAACTCCAATATTAGTACTCTATTAAAGTCAAGATAATTCTTTTTTATGTTTATTTGGGAAATTTCACACAGAATTAGCTCACCAGTATTCTCAATATAGTAAAGGCTTTAGTTTTGATTCACTTTTTTTCTTTTTCATTTATCTGTCACTATCACAGTTGTCAATTTTTTTTTAGCTTTGTATAGGCATGCTGTTGAGTTACTCTTGCAGAAAATACAAGAAGCAAAAATCATTTGGAACTTAGTCAAGTATAATAGATCAGCTACAGCCTCTTGACTGAGAAATAACTTCTAACCTATACTTGTGTGTGTGCATATGGGGGAGGGGGAAGGAGAATGAATTGTTGGACTCTGTAGGAAGGGCCTATATAGTTGCTCTGCAGGCAGAAATAAGATTTCTTACCCAACCAACTAATGAGGATAACATTTAAAAGGCAACTCCTCTAGGAGACTCAGGTTTTTGCATTTGTCATGTGGTTTTCTTTCTGATTTAGAACTCCAGGTAAGTTGGTGGACATTTGAAGCCTGCTCTTTGGAAATCATGTTTATTGGATCTATTGAGGATTCTGATGTAGAAAATCAGTGGAGTTTTGGAGTTAGTTGCCTTGGAGAGAGGAAGGGGCAGCTAAGGTTGAGGGAGAAATAGGATTTATTGCTACTTTACATTTATTGAGGGAAGTCTGTTTCATTCATCTATCCTTTATGTTCTGTCTGTTTATATTGAACACCTCACATTATGCCTATGAAACCTTTTATTTTATTTTATTTTATTTTATTATTTTGCAGGTAGGGCGCAAAGTCTTCAGAATTATGGTTTAATTTGTGGAAAACTCTTTCCATCAAGGAAGATGATGCAAACTATAGTTGCATTGTATAGTTGAAAGATCATCCAGTAAAGATCAGAGGAAGAAAAAAATCACAGTTAATGGAGTAGCCTCCTCCCTCAGTAATACAGAACTATTTGTCAACATGATAGCAACATAGAGAGGTCTATTGTATTATGTTATGAATTCAAATATTTTAAAAGCAGATGACAACTATTTATTTCCACTGATTCACAAAAGCCCAACTATATAGGATCACACAACCAGGAGTAATTCAGTCTTCACATGAAGTCTGCTTTTTTCTTACTCTAAGACCAATTCTATGCACTATGGGCACATTGCCTCTCTTGTTTTAGACATAGTAGATATTAAATGAATGCTTGTTGATTGGCTTTAGATGGTTCTTCTTTCATCAAAACCAGATAGATGGAATAGTGCTAAACAGTTTCTGGCACGTGTAATTTTATTATATTGTATTGTATTGTGTTGCGTTGTAGATAAGATAGTTCCAGTGTATTGCTTCTGCTTAGCTCGCACCTAAGATTCTATCAATCCATCCAGTATTTATTCAGTGCTTAATACAAAGGAAAAAGTTTAGTAGTTTCTGTACTGAAGGGGCTTACATTATAAATGAGGAGAAAACAGATATATTTGTAAGAAACAAAATATATTATCAAGATCTTCATTGGCTCACTGATGAATGCAAGAAAGATTTATTTTACATTCTTGCAAGAAAGGTAAATAGCAACACCTTTGAAACTCCTAAGGCAACATTTTATTTCCAATCCTGAAGCACAAGTCCCTCCTGTGATTCACCTTAATTGGATGATACAGAAGTTACAGGACATGAATCTCTACCCCTAGTTAAAATCACCAGCCCCTGTTCCCAAGAAATTTACTTTCTAGAGGCAGAGGCAGGAGCTAGGGCGGGAGGTGGAGAGAAAGGGCAAAAACCAAAAGATTTTCAAATCTCAGATCACCATCCTTCATTACAAAAGTTGTTCCCAGCCCCCAAGGACCTTACATTCTTTTGGGGGAAGATAACCTCCACCCTTGATTATTCCTTGATTTCCACATGGGTTTCAGTTTTCTAATTTAAGTTTCATTTCTTCAATTTAATTCTCATAACTATGGACATCCAAAATATCCATCCATATCTTACATATGTAGTAAACACAAAACATATAAATAAAAACTACATATAAATCAGAAAATTGCGTGTGTTCATCTTCTGTAATGAAATGAGACCCTTTAAGATCCTTCACATCAACCTTGTCATTTCTGGTTTTCATGACTCCTGGGTTTTACCTCCATTTATTGGTTAGATCATGTAAAATAGAAATGAGGTTTCAAGGGTAGTGGTGGTAGTGGTGGTAGGGAGGAAGAGGATATGAAATGGGAAAAAAGTGACCTTTGCTAGGGAGTTGGACTTAGAAGAATATCACACAAAGATGGAAGAGAAGGAAAAGAAACTCTATCACAGACATAAACAACCAACCACACAAATAGCTTTTAGACTTTTCCTGATGAAGGAAAAAAATGGCTTTTCTGAAGAAGAAGCTACTGCTGCTTATCATCCAATGAAGGAGAAAATAAAAATAAAAGCTAATAGGTGAAAGATCATCCAGTAAAGGTCACAGGAAGAAAAGAAACATAATTAATGGGGTAGTCTTTCCCTCAGGAATATAGAGCTATTTGTCAACATGATAACAACACAGAGAGGTCTGTTGTCTTATATTTTGAATTCAAATATTGCCAAAGCAGATGACAACTATCCTTTCCCACTGATTCACATATGCCCAATTATATTGCCAATCTAGAAAGTATTGAGAAAAATTACAAAGTTTCAGGAAAAAAAAAGATCCTCTGATTGCAATTTATCTTTATTCATTACTATTGACTGAAGATAAGGAATCTAGAAAAAAAATTCTTTTCATTTAGTAAGTAAAAACCTGGCTAAATGAGGGTGTCTGAGAATAACATTTGGATTTAAGGATAGTAGGTTAAAATACAGGAAGCCTTTTGACAAGGAATAGAATGCACTTGGCAAATGGTGTTCAGAATGCATTTGCCCAGAATCCTGAAAATTTAACCAAAATCATTTTAATACAGAAAGGAGAAAAAAAAAGAGAGAAAACTGCCTTTGAATTTACTGAATTAGATACCATAGAAAATAGCTATGTGATAGGAATAGCATTTGTGAGACCCAAAAATTAATGGAAGGAAAAAAAGAACCAGGTATAAAATCCATGCCCTCAAATGTCTACCTACAAATTTCCAAAATTTAAGCAGTAAGCAAAAGGAAATAAAGGTGAATTTGTCTTCCAAGGTATGGGAGAAGGAAGAGAATATACATTTTAAAAGCACCTACTGTGCCTCAGTCACAGATTTAGCACTATAAAAGACCCCAAAAGTCATATAGCCAAAACCCCTCATTTTAAAGATGGAGAAACTACATCTCAGAAAGCTAAAATGACCACCAATTTCATACAGGAAGGGGAGGGAATAAACATTTATTAAGCATCAAGTTGGTGTCAGGCATTTGTTTTTGCTCCTATCCTGCTAGGTAAGGTGCTATTATTATTCTCATTTTGCATTTGAACAAAGTAAGGGGAAAAGTGGTTAAGTGAATTGCTCAGGGTTATATAGCTTCTAAGTGTGTGAGACCAGAATTAAGCTCAGGTATTCTTGACTTTAGGCTCAGGACTATTTGCTCTGCTATCTGCTGCCTCTGTATCGAAACTTGGGATAAAATTCATAGCAGGATTAAGGTTTTGAGTGAATTTGCCTTATTAAAAACAAAATCAAGATATTTAAAATGGAATGGAAGAGAAGTGTATTTAATAAAATATATTCATAAAAGAGATTATAAAGTCCAGAGGAGGAAAGCATATTATAAAGTATTTGAATGAAGGTCAAAGCAGAAACAAAATATTGGTAAATATTAAAAATCATTTCTGTAAAAGGAGAAAATAGGAAATTGAAAGATAGATTCCTAAACCTGGCAAAGGGATATGATAGAATGGTGATGGGCGATTATAATAATTTAAAAATCTTGGAGCCCTTTTTCTGCCAACAGAAGAGCAGGCCATAACTTTTTGGCATGTTTTGATAATTTGACTCAAAAACAGTGAAGGAAATAATACGGGGAAATTTTCTTTTGAATATGATTCTTATTAATAGGGAGGCACTGATTGCTGGAAAACAAATGATAGCACTTTTGGGGGGTAAATGATCCTTCCTAGAGTTTATGGTTGAGGAAAAGAAAATTGGGCATATTCTTTCATGATCTCTAGATTTGGGGGAAACATTTCAAAGGGTTAATATGGAAGAAGACAGGATGGATAAAGGGCCAGGGAATGAAATTTTATAGAAGTAGGTCCAAGAGAGATGGTAAATCCTTAAGAATGAAATTATGAAGTTATGAATAGCAACAATATTAGTAGGAAGGAAAAATGAATCTTGTGGAGAGACCAGTGTGGATACATAGGAAATTTCATTAAGTAAATTTGATTATAAAGAAGATAGACACTTTTCTGGCAAATATGACAACATGAATAGTTCAAGTCAAGCCTTTTATTCTTGAGAAAATTTCCATCAAAGATTAAAAAGTTTGCCAGGTGAAGCAATGATTCAATAAAACTAAAGGGCAACAATAGTTGTTCCTCAATCCAATGCTAGACTGAAGAGTAAGATAGACAAAAACCTATAGGCATTTTGACAGAAGGTAGGAAAACAAAGAGATATTTACCAAATGGTACCTGAACACAGTGCTGCTCAATGGGACAAAACCTACAAATCTACAGCTCTTAGGTTAATACTCTAGAGAATGGAGGATATGAGGCAGAAATACCCAGACAACAGAGAATTCTACAGAGTGCTTAAAGCTAGTTTAATTTACATTAGACTGCAATCTGCCAGAGTAAAAAGGGACAAAGTTAGGTCCTGTGAAATGATTGTGTGAGATAGCTACCAAGGAGACTGGTATGCCTCAACATCTTCCAAGAGGTCCCAAACTAGTACAAGCTTGGCTATCTGGTTCAGATCTATTACAGACCCCAATGCACAAAACCATTTCTTAATGTGACTGAGCATAGAGAAAAAGACAGGCAGGATTGAGGACAGTATCCATTTGGGCTATCAAGAGGTTGAGACAGAAGTAGGTTATGACTGAAATTCAAAGTGAGATTGAAATGGAAAGACAGCTTAAAGGTTAATAAAATTCAAATTACACTATAAATTAATATTTTTCAAAATGTCTTCATACTGTTTATAAATTTGGTTAGGATCACAATATACATAATCCAGTAAATACAATGGTCTAGTTTTTAAATTTAAAGATCACAGCAACTGTAGTAAGAACTCACTATTCAACAAAAACTGGGAAAATGAAAGCAATCTGGTAGAAATTAAGTGTAGATTAGTATCTCACACTGTATTCCAAGAAAAGATTTAAACATGGATATATAATTTGGACATGAATGATGATATCATGAACAAAGTAAAGCAGCAAGGAAGGAAATACTTTTCAGATCTATGGCTAGGGGAAAAGTTCATGAGCAAAGGAAAAAATAAGGAAAACAAAAGGAAAATCAAAAAGATAAAGTTTTGATTATGTAAGATTTTTTTAAAACTATAAATAAAGCTAAAATTCCAAGGGAAATGGGTAACTGAAAAAAATCTTTGCAGTAATTTTCTCTGATGTTTCTTTGATATTTCCAAGATATTTTTGTTGTTCAGACATTCCAGACATGTCTTTAGGACCCATTTGGAATTTTTTTTTTTGGCAAAGATACTGGAGTGGTTTGACATTTCCTTCCCCAGCTCATTTTATAGATGAGGAAACTTAAGGCAAGTTAAGTGACTTGCCCCGGGTTACACAGATAGTAAGTATCTGAGGTGAGCTTTGAACTCAGGAAGATGAGTCTTCCTAACTTTAGGTCTGCTATTCTACCCAGTTCCAAGATATGCCGGGAATCAATTCAAGGTTATAAGAAAAGACTTCTTTTTTTTTTTCCCAAGAGGAGGAAATGCAAGCTATTGGTAGCCATATGAAAAACCCCTCCAAATTAATAATAGAGAATTCAAATTAAAGTAACTCTGATATTATACTTTATACCAATCAGATTGGCTTAGTTGACATTAACAGAAAATGGCAGATAGAGGTGGGAATGCAGGAGTATTAACACATTGTCAGTGGAGACAGAAAGAGCAAATCAAAGAACTGGGTGCACAACTAAAAACAAAAACTAGTCAAGCAATAAATCATGTACACTATTGCATGAAACTTCTTCACCTTCAAGATTTTAAATACTAGTATTCCAATTGTTTATTTGGATCAAGTAATCCATTCATCAATCAACATTTATTAAATTTCTACCATGTGCCAGACACTATGCTAAACAGTAGAGATGCAAAAGAGACAAAATACATTTCCTGACTTCAAAGAGCTTACAATTTAATGGGCAAAACAACACATATACAAATATATATGTATATATGGCATATTCAGAATAGATAGAAAATTATTAAAAGAGGGAAGGCCCTGGAATTAAGTAGAGTTGGTGAAATCTTTCTCTTGAATGTGGGATGACAGTAGGGACTTGAAGCCAGGGAGTATAATAATCAAAGTGATGTAATAGGACTCTTTGTCCCCCAGATCTTTGGAGGTGGGTGGGCCTGGGTTAGAAAAACCCTGAATCTCAACCCTTCCCATCCTCTGGGAAAATTCCTAGAATGATCCCCACCTTCCTACTTGGTTCCTACTGGAAACTCCCATTCCAATTGATCTGGAAATTAGTTTGACCTGGGGAACAATAACCACCCTGTATTGATTTGGAAATTAGTCCTTCAAATAGCACTCTAGCCCCAAGCCATAGAAAGCTAAATAAAATCAAAACTCTGTATCCCAATCTTTGCTATCTTCCTAACCAGGAAGGGTTCCATTGAGAGAAAGAGCTTCTCAGTGAAAATAAACCCATTTTTGCCAAACATCGCTTGAAGACTGGGACTGAGAATTCTTTAGTAAAGCCTGCAACACTGGCCTGGGGACCCCCATTGCTGTTAGGGTATCTTACCCCTCAACAAAAGCAGAGAGAACATTTCAAGCATGGAAGATAGCCAAAGAAAATTTCTGGAACCAAGAGATGGAGTGTCTTGTTTATAGAATAGTTAGAAGATTAATATCAATAAAGTATAAGAAGATTGGAAGGATAGGGCTTTGAATGCCCAACAAAACATTTTGTATTTGATTCTCCAGCTGACAGGAAACCACTTGAGCTTACTGAGTAGAGAACTGACATGATCAAACCTGTATTTTAGGAAAATCACTTTAGTGGCTAAATAGATTGGAGCAGGGAGAGACTTGAAGCAGGCAGACCTACCAGTCAGCTATTGCAATAATCAAGATGTGAGGGGATGAGGGTCTGCATGGCAGTTAAGGCATTGCCAGAGGAAGAAGGGGACATGTTCTAGAGATGCTGCAAAGGTGAAATTGATAGGTCTTGGCAACAATTTGGACATGAGAGGTAAGAGATAGTAAGGAATCCAAGATGAAGCCATGATTTTTAGCCTCTGACTATCCTCACTACTTCTGAGCTCACTCTCTGCTCTCCATCTTGACTCGGTCCCTGTTCTCCTGATTCTTTTCTGTTCTCCTTACCCATTACTCCTACTCTGTCTTCACTTCCTGACATTTATATTCTTGATGCTTTAATAAGATATTTTACCTTATTCTCTACCTGTCCATCTCCTTCGTGAGATTCTGATATTTCCATCTTGCCAGTCTCATCTTGTGGTCTCACCCTACATCTATTCTATATACAGCTTTAATTTCTCTTTTTTAATCTTATTTCAAGGTCCATCTCAAATATCACTACCTTAATGAAGTTTTTCTTCAGATTTTCTTCATTTTTTTTCATATGCAATTGATTGTTCTATCCCCAGTTTTTCTTATAGAACTTTGTTTGGATGACTCTTTTGATACCATGTGAAGCAGTGTAGAGGAAAGAATTTTATCTTATAAGACCTAGGCTTCAGGTGAAGCCCAAGATGGCACCTTGTTGAAGCCTGGTTGATTGGGAGAATGATATTGCCTTTGGCAGCAACAGATAAATTAAGTGACAGGGAAGGACTTAGGAGGAGTCATTGAGTTTGCTTTTGAACATATTGAATTTAAAGTGTCTATTGGACATCCACTTCAAAATGTCTAAAAGCCAGTTGGGGATTTTATGGTAGAGGTCAGCAGAGAGGCTAGGATAGCATAAGTAGGTAGATCTCTTCTCTCTTGAATTAGTTTTTATTGCTATTTTCCTAAAACATAAATCTGAACTTGAAGAACTCTTCCCTTTATAGCAGAAAGAGTAAGTGGGCCCCATTTTAAATTTTTTTTTATTTAGAGAGGCCCATATGTAAATAGAGTTTGTTTTTATGTGTGTGGCCTGAGGAAAAAGTAGAATAAAATTGCTAGCCTCTTTTCCCTCCACCTTCCACCAAAGGTGGAAGAAAGGTGGAGAGGAAACAGGAGGTTGGATCCAAAGGCCATTCTGCTTTTCTCAGTGAGGGAGAGTACTGGACTAGAAATATATCTTTCTGCTTCTTTTAAATATTATTTATCTAGAGAATGTGATCAAATTCCATCTAACTTTTGATTTCTTTGTCATTTTGGGCTGCAGGGATCCCAAACCCTATGTCAAAGACTTGACCTCTTTCCCATATGTCAGATCCATAATGAACACACATAGAAAATCATCAGAAAAAGAAATCCAACCCCAAACAACAGCAACAACAATCACCTGTCTAAATCATAACAGAAGATTAGAAAAAAAATTATACAAAGGAAAATATACTAGACAATACAGAGTGATGGATCTCTCACATTGGAAGTAAAATAACTCAGGTCAACCAAAAAAGAAAATCCTTAATTTCTTCCAAAAGGAAACCCTCCAAAATCTGTAGAATAGCAAACTAATAATAGGGACATGATAAAGACTGCTCACTCCTCTTATATTTTTCCAAGGATCTTTTCCTTCAGTAATCTGAAGTAGGCTCACCTCTTTCATATCTCTGAAGCAGGAAACCGACTTGACATTGAAAGAATACTTTTACTTGGAGAATCTTGAAAGGGCAGATTGGCCTGAAGAGTCTGCAAAGGAGACTGGTGAAAGTTGGAGATCTTTCATCTCTCACAAATTCCACAAGGAAAAAATCCCATGCTCACTAATAATAATCTCTAATTGGTATATGACCAAAAACTGCTTATTCCTATATTTCCAATGTTTTTAGACATCACTCATTCCATTCCTTAGACCATAATAGCCTATTTGTTCTTCACATACAACATTCCATATCTCATCTCCATATTTTTGTACTCTATTCTTTCTTTGTTTTTGTTTTTTTTTCTTCCCTCCTTCTCTACTTCCTTCCCTCCTTCTCTCCTTTTTCTCCTTCCTTCCCTTCTTCCCTCCCTCTATCCCTTCCTCTCTCCCTCTCTCTCTCCATTCCTTCCTCCCTCCCTTTCTCTCTCCTTTCCTTCCTTCCTTCCTTCCTTCCTTCCTTCCTTCCTTCCTTCCTTCCTTCCTTCCTTCCTTCCTTCCTTCCTTCCTTCCTTCCTTCCTTCCTTCCTTCTTTTCTTCCTTCCTTCCATCAAACCTTAGCCACTTTTTAGCTATGTGACTCTGGGCAAGTCACTTGATCTTGTTTGCCCCAGTTCCTCATCTGTAAAATGAGCCAGAGAAAAATGGTAAAACACTTCAGTATCTTTATCAATAAAACTGTAAATGGAGTCATAAAAAAATCAAACACAACTGAAGTGACTGAACAAGAACAGCAATATTTTCTCTTCCTTCCATTTTTCCCTTTTGGAAAACAAGGCTTCCTTCTGTGAGCCTTTTCCGGATCCCTCAACTGCTGATGCATTTCCTTTTATGGTTATCTTCTATCTACTCAAGTATCTCTGTCTCTCTGTCTCTGTCTCTGTCTCTTTCTTTTACACACACACCCCTCCATTTATAAACATGGTGTATCCCTCATTTAGAATGAAAATTCCTTGAAGGTATTTTTTTTTAGCATCCCAATACTGAAAACAATTCCTGTTACTTAGCAAAAGGAAAAATAATAATACCTAGCAACATTTATCATAGTACTTACTATGTGCCAGGTACTGTGCTAAGTACTTTACTATTATCTCATTTGATCCTGGTAATAACCTTGTGTGGTAGGTGCTATTATCACCCCATTTTAAGATGCAACCTGATGCAAAAAGAAATTAAGTGACTTGCTCAAAGTCACATAGTTGGTAAGTACCAGACAAGCCTTCCTGACTGCAGCTTAGAGTTCTGTACTTTACAATCCAGCTGCCTTCCAGTTATATTGACCTATATCTTGCCACTGGACCAGATGGCCCTGGAGGGGAAAGTGATCAAAATTTTTTTTGTTTAGATGAGGAAACTGACTCACAGAGAAACTAAGCCTAATAGATAGGATTTGAATCCAGGTCCTCTAATTCAAAAGCTAATACTGTTTCCAGCATACCATAATTAATTACTGCAATACACTTTTAGTAAAAGAAGGTTTTTTTGACTGAATCTATTATTTTATTTCTGAGGATTTCTGATTATAGCCAGTAGAACAAATAGTATTGGTCAAAAAAAAAAAAAAAGCTCTTTCTAAGAAATAAACTTGCTGTAAAATAATTTACTGGTAATACCTTAATTACAACCAATCTACATTAGGTGTATCAGAAGGAAGGAAAGGAATGGGAATTAGCAAAATGATTGAACATTATGAAATAACCTCACATTTTCAGTGTAGGAAGTGAAGGGGAAATGATGTGAAAAAAGAATTATGGACTGGAGTAAGACAGGAATCAATGTAAAACAGCATATAAATATACAGCTATTTAAAAAAAAATCATCACAGTGAAAAGTAAAGACGACAGTGATGGCAGACTTAAAGTTTCACTGTCTTATCCAGTCAGGGGATTTTTGTTTAGATGGATATCTAACAGGAAGATATAAATATAAAATGTGCAGGAAGGGAGAATCAGTAGAAGATACTTGAGAAATGTTGTACTTTTTGTTTTGTTTTCAGTTTTATGATGGGATTTTTAGGGCTCTTAGGCATCAATTCTCCCATGCTCCTTCTATAATTTTCTATTTTGAGCCCTCAATTTTGAGTACTTTCAGGTGCATCACAGTCAATTACAAGGAATATCTCTAAGTCTGATGACTTCATCTTATCTTTTATTGCTGGGGTCAGTGATATTATTTTAGGTAAATGCAATCCAATGACATTTCCAGTTAGATTTTCCTTCTGTAGTTTTCATTTCTGGTAAGATTTGGAAACAGGCTATGGTTTTGCATCTATAGGCCCACCCTTTGAATTATCTGAATGAAACTAGGACATTTGCATGATCTCTTACATCTGATTGGCTCAAAGAGCCATCATTAATTTATTGAGATTCATAGCATCATATAAAGAGGTAGAAAATATTTTCTAAAATGGAACACAGCAACTGTTTAATATCATAAAATCATAAAATGCATAAGTTTAGGGAAACTAAATGTTGCTGTGGTTAGAATGCTGTGCTTAAAATTAGGAAGACTCATTTTTCTTGTGTTCAAATCTGGCTTCAGACACCGACCAGCTGTGTGACTCTGGGCAAGTCATTTACCCTGTTTGCCTCACTTTCTTTTTCTACAAAATGAGTTGGAGAAGGAAATGGCAAATTACTCCAGCATCTCTGCCAAGAAAACTCCAAGTGGGGTTATGAACTAACATAACATAAGTTTTAGGAAGGGGAAAACAGAAAAATATTGGATTTAAAGGAGAAAAAAAGATTAAAGTTATATTTTCTTTTTTTTTTTGTTGAGGCAATTGGGGTTAAGTGACTTGCCCAGGGTCCCACAGCTGAGGAAGTGTCTGAGACCAGATTTGAACTCAGGTCCTCCTGACTTCAGGGCTGGTGCTCTAACCACTGCACCACCTAGCTGCCCCATAAAGTTATATTTTCAAAGTTGGATGATATAAGTTTTATTTCTAGAGATACTGGCTCAATATTTTTAGGTATCAGAAAGATTTTTTGTAGATATATATTTAGTTCAAATTGCTCAATGATGATGAAGTTTAAGAGTATGATCCAAAGAATAGGCAAAAGAAGTAGTTAGCTACATAGTATGATTATGGTTGGGGAAAGGGTCTAGTAAATTTTTTTAATCCAACTGTCTACCAATTCTAGTCTTCTTTGGTGCTTTAAGTGACAACATTGGATAAATGTTTTAAGATTTTTTTTTTTTTGGTTTCTAGTAGTTCTTGTTAAAAACAAAAAATCCTTAAAAACAACTCATTAACATAAATCAGTTCCTATGAAGACTGAGCTATCAATCTATAAGCTGCCAAGCATCATAGAGATTATGAAAGGGTAGAAGAATTAGGTGAGATCCTGTGCCAAACCCTCCATCTAAAAGCTGTAGAGCATAACAACATTATTATACAGCAGGCAACCAGCTAAAGAGAAAATCTCATGCAGATACACTAAAAAGTCTTCAAATTCCTATTGAAATGCTGGGGGTAATAACTTGTGAGACAGAAAGATATGAGTTAAAGTTCTGTCTTAGACAAATCCTTATTGTGTTACCATGGATAAGCCATTTATCCTTTCAGCAACCCAGGCAATTCTATAATAGTATAAGCTGCAAATGAGATGGAGAGGTTATCCGTTAGGAATTCACTGAATTGTTAAGATCACTGATTTGACAGTGTGTGTGTGTGTGTGAGAGAGAGAGAGAGACAGAGAGAGAGAGAGAGACAGAGAGACAGAGAGAGAGAGAGACAGAGAGAGAGAGACAGAGAGAGAGAGAGAGACAGAGAGAGAGAGACAGAGAGAGAGAAAGAGAAAGAAAAAGAGAGAGACAGAGATAGAGACAGAAACAGAGAGAGAGAGAGAGAGATGTAGAGTAGAGAGATCTGATTATGGAATCTACCTCTCCGATGTTTTGGTTTTTACAATGATAGCCATCCATTCTCAGTTTTAAAAGCAGTCTGCAAGCCCATATGACCTAAAACTTCACACCTGCTCTGATCAGTCCCAATCTAACACACAAACCCACAACTGAATTTTCCCTTCTTTAAGTTTCTTCTACTATTCCCACAAGAAGCCCAGCTCTAGTCTCAGTCAACTCCCCTCCATTATCAAACTTTTCACCACCACTTAATTCATCTCTTCATTTCATTTGAAAACTGACTCCTTTAAGGATGTCACATCAGCTGAAGCTTTTTCTATTAGTAATTGTGTCTTTTCCCATTTTTCAATCAATCAACAAACACTAAGTGCCCACTATATGCTGAGTACTGGAGACACAAAAAAGGAGAGCGATAGCCTCTGCCCTCAAGGAGCTTAGAATTTTACTTATTTATATGGCTAAAAATAGTGGCCATATATCCTATTACTCTTGTTGCTGATTCTAGATCATTCTTCTACTCCATACATTGATATCCTTTCCTCTTTTTAAGTTCAGGCAACCTGTTGATTATTTTCATTTATCCTCTTTCTAGCTTATTTGCTCATACTTGTTTTTACATATTTGTTTGCATATTATCTCATCCATTATTAATGCAGGGGCTATTTTTTACTTTCCTTTGAATCTTCGGTGCTATGTCAGTGCCTGGTTTAAACATTGCTTGGCACTTACTGGGCACTTAAGAAATATTTACTGACTGATTATATAACTCTGACCCAACATTTCACTATTTATAAATTGATTCTACTCTCTAACTCAAGATGTTTCTCCTCATCCTAAACCCTACCTTTACTTATCACGAAATCAGTATTCATGCCATGATCAATCATGCAATTAATATGGCCATCCCAATTCATTGATCTTAAGTCTGATGACCTCATTTCTCTACCTGGTTTGAGTTACACACTGATATGGCTATATCTCATTATCTCTCAATGTCACATAACTTCTAGAACTTTGAAATTCCATGCAACCGCAACTACCTCTTATTATTCTAACTTTGCTACTTTTTCACTCCCACTTAAATCTTATCATAACCTTGGGTTCTTTTGCACACATCTATTCTAGTTCGTTTCCTCTCCTCTCATTTCATTTAGTTCCAAATCCAGACTTTATGACACAATTACCTACTCTCATGTTTCAATAGCCATTGCCCCTTAAACACCCTTGCTCCATCTTGCCTTTCCTTCATTCCCAATTTGATGTTCCACATCCCTGTTTTTCAGATTCTCTATTGTTACACTTTAGTTACTGCAGGGCATTATTGAATCTATGAATAAATTTTATATGAAGTATGAATTCTACACACTGTGACAGAAAATAAGACATTTTTCACCAGAAAAGTCTTTCAATGTTCTTCAAATCTGACCAAAGATTCAACTGTTTATTCTACTTTTAGCTACTCTTAGGCAGCATGGAATGGTGAAAAAACAATGAATTTTTCCAGGGACCTGGATTTAAATTCTAGCTCCCTCACTTAAGATGAAGGTTTTGATTAAATTATCTAATCTCTGTGGACATTTGTTTTCTTATCTATAAAATAATGACATTAGATGATTTCCGGAAGTACATCCATCTTCCTTCCTTCCTTCCCTCCTTCTTTCTTTCCTTCCCTTTCTCCTTTCTTCCCGCCAACCTTCCTTCCTTCCTTCCTTCCTTCCTTCCTTCCTTCCTTCCTTCCT